>JZKD02S0652007.1:476794-509447 GCA_000966675.3 Picea glauca | reverse complement strand
TGTAGTTAGTTTAGTTTGTTTTATTAGTTTCTAGTTTCCTTTATTTTAGTTAGTTTCTTGTATTCAGTTATAATTTAGTTTGTTTATTTAGATTAGTTAGATTTCTTAGCTCAGATCATTTCTCTTTGGTTTCTATACGAGACCTTAGAGCGGCCAACGGAGCCGTTAAACTCGTCAGGGTGGTCCATTCCAAACAACTTGTGTTATTTAGACAACCCCGAACCGGTTCCACTCTCCTAGTTGACGGATGGTCAATTTCGCCCATCAACAGCATCAGATGCCAAAAGTTCTCAAGAAAACAACAGCTCAAATCACTTCCATTAAAGGCTATAGTAGCTTCAACACCATTTCAACAGTGGGGGTTCGACTTCATTGGAGAAATTCATCCTCCCTCAAGTGGTCAACACAAATGGATCCTGACTATGACAGACTATTTTACCAAGTGGATAGAAGCTACCCCTACCAGGAGCACTTCTCACAAAGTAATTATCAGCTTCCTGGAGGATATCATAGCCATATTTGGCTGTCCTAGCAAAATCATCACCGACAATGCTGCCTCTTTCAGGTCTGAGCCTCTGGTCAAGTTCTGTGAACATTTTGAGATTTCGTTGATCCACTCTACTCCCTATTATCCTCAAGGAAATGGATTGGCAGAGTCTTCCAATAAAAGTCTGATCAAGCTCATTAAAAAATTATTGGAAGATAATAAAAGAGCCTGGGATTCCAAGCTCAAATTTTCTCTATGGGTCAATTAGGTGATAACAAAGAAGTCCCTAGGCATCTCACATTTCCAAATTGTTTACAGAACATAGACTGTTTTCCCTACTCAGCTCGCTTTATCTGTGGAGAAATTTCTCCAAGACATAGAAGGAGAGCCTAACCATATGGTCAAAAGGATTCATTAGTTGGTGGAAGTACAACAGATCAGGGAACAGGTCATGGAAAGGGCCTACAATCATCAGTAGAAGATCAAGCAAACCTTTGACAGGAAGAGCAGAAAGAAATATTTTGAGCTGGGTGATTTGGTGCTCAAATGGGATGCACCCAGGAAGGATAGGGGTAAACAAAGTAAGTTTGATGCCCTCTAGTTTGGGCCTTCCAAGATCTCTGAGGTATTTTCAAACAACACTTATAGGTTGTAGGATTTGGAAGGAAGAGAAGTTTTTGATGGCCCAGTAAGTGGGCATTTCTTAAAAAAATGTTTTTTGTAAGCCGTAGGTAGCTTCTTTTGATTTGTAAATATTATGTTCTATTTTCGGCTTAATAAATGACATCATAGCCCAACAACAAGGCACTGGATCTGAAAAATGAATCCTTAGAGAATCACAGGGATGACTTTATCCCCCATGGAGCCTAATGTTAGCGACATTTCTTGTCTTGGGCCTAAGAGCATCCAGGTCTGCAGGTTGCACGAAGAATGCGCAAGCGTAGCACGTAAAGCCCCATTTCAGGCTAAAAATCAAGTGAGCAGGCGAAATTAGGTTGTCAACGGCCCATATTCATCCATAGGAGCAGATCGATGGTCGACGAGAAATCGTGGTTAGTGGAGTTGCGCCGAGATTAGCGCGATGGGTAGCGTCTATATACATTCATGAAGGATCTCAGTCGTCAATCCAAAAGGACATGTGCACGATCATGTCATGTCAGCATTTGGGGATTCGAGGGGTAAGAGCTCCTCATCATTTTACATCTCAAAACCTCGAACCCCGAAATGCCGATAAGCGCCTTTGAAGCTAATCCCATGGTCCTAGCACCCGGTCAAATCAAGCGAGCCTGATAATGGAGGCAACCCTCTTCTAACATCAAATTCCATCTCGACCATTCTTCTGGAGGACACGCGACATACATCCATGCTTTCACGGTTTGGTCAATCCAGATTTTCAGAAGCGTTGCATCGTGAGCCCCCGGTGCCAGAAATCTCGAAAGAATCAGGACCGTCCATCTGAAGGACACACGACACAAGATCTAAGCCACAGGTGGGGCCAATCGGGATTTTCCTAGCAAAAGCACTGAAGTCATATTAGCCATCCATCCATTGATGAAACTCGGGCGTGTTGGAATTAAAGGGGGCATGTATCTGGGCGGCTAGGATATGCACACTTAGATCTACGGTCAAGAGAGGATTCTAGATCCCCCCCACCATTCTACCTTTAAGCGGAGGGGGGGGTCTAGAATTGAGTGTGCAACTCTCTAACAGCCAGGATCGGGGTGCCTAAATCAACGGTTGAGGCTTCATTACGGACCCCCCTTGCCTTTTTGCTTTTAATCAGGGGGTGGTCTGGAATTGATGTGTTATTATTGTGGGGCCCCTGGCCTGACATGTCACCTTTGGTATTGTCCTCCCTGTTGCCACCTATTTTCCACTTACCGCCTCCCTTTTCCCTTGTAATCTATCCAACTTCCCTCTCTCCATCCACATGGCACCTCCTCAGCTCTTCGTCCTCTCGTTTCCTACCATGCGTCCCTCTCATTCCCAGTCACCTCCTCCTGTACTCCCACACTCCATGTTCCTTCCTCCTCTGTCTTATTCAGACCACGTGGCATTCCTTAGCTGATGTCACAACTCCCATTTCTTCTTCACCACCTCCACAATGTTCACGCATTTAAAATCCGTCACACCCACATCCACATCCGCCATAGGGATCCCTCACAGCAGTCCAGTGAAGTAGCTCCCAAAGAAGGACTGTTCGGCTGATGCAGGTGGAAAAATTCGGAGACCTCCACATCCCAGAAGGCAAAGTTGACCGAGGACGCCCCTAGTCCCAAGAATGCAGTTATGGCGGTTGTTGCTGGCAGTTGAGCTTCATCTCCGCCATAAAGAGGAAGGTCCAGCAAAGGATTAATTGACGTCAACTCACCTATAGAGGGACAGTCTGAAATCTAATGGCGTCTGTCATAGGCACACGATCATCCATATTCTGCATAGGCAGGCTGTCAGAAGCCATGCAAACACAATTATTTAATGCAACATCTCGTTTTTGCTGCTATGGTTGTTTCGAGTATATGTAGGCATTTTTGCCATTTTTGTAGGTATCGATGGTAGAGCAAATCTCCCGACTGTATTTTTTTAGCAAGACTCTAGTTCTCTAGTTATGCATATGTATGCGATATTTCTTGCTTTATGACAGACAAACTTTCTTACTCCATCTGATTTTCATCTTATGCTGAGAGAGTTCATGAACGACTGATTCGTGCGAATTATTTCAATCATGTTATGATAAAGGATTTATTGTTGGATTGTTGTATTCTCCGGTGTTTTGCGTTTGAATGTAAGAAGATCGTGCATTTAGATGCCTTCTCCTACAGTCTGTTAGAAGCCTTATGTTTATAACAGACCCTTGCACTCCTCTTATATAAGTCTTCCCCCTACTCACCCTTATTACAACTTACTCTTTGGAGTTTATCTAAGACCTCACTTGCCCATGCATGCCTGACCTAGTTTCAAAGTTGGAATAATATTGTTTTGAGTTAACTTCCATTCGATCACCCCTTTCATAAACAAATTGTGACATAAACTAATGGGCATCGGGCTCTGCTCCTGCAAGAAATCTAGGAGTGACTTCTGTCGCCAATGGACGGGGAAAGGAAAGGTGGTTGTAGCCAAATTCCAATTGTAGCTGAAGAACATATGGGGTTGTAGCCTCCTTCTGGTTGTAGCTAGAGAATTAGGGATTTGAAGCTTCCCTCGGGTAGTAACCTGAAAAACTAGGGGGTTGGAGCCTTCATCTAGTTGCAGTTGGAAAAAAAAGGAAGTTTGTTGTTCCAATGTATGTAATTCTTCAAGACATATAAGAAAAATAATTTTGTGGTTTTCTCGCGCTTTGGGTTTCCACGTAAAAACATTGGTGTAATGTGTATGTGTGTGATTTCTCATTTTTTCATTATTTATTTAATCTGTAACTATTGGATGATAATGCTACATTGATATAACACTTGCATTTTTTGTCAAAAAGGATTAAATTCCTATATTATTGATTCACCCCCACTCTCAATAATACAACACCTTTACCGTCAATGATTAGATGTTAGATGAATGCATGAATGACTTAGTTATATCTACTATTTTACATGCATGAATAAGAATGAAAGAATATTCAATATAAGATGAATGTTAGAGTAAACAAATGAATATCATAGAGGGTAATCCCAGATCCCCACACATTCCAATATTTCAAGAACCTAAGCATTGTAACCACCGATCAGAATTATCTCAGGTGAGACTGTGCAGTGCATTATGTGTGTTGTGCTTCCTTCTGGTTTACCAGGAGGGCCGATGGTTTTGGGGGTTTTGTTGGAAAGCATAGTAGACCTGAACCTAGTTCATCCCAAGAATGGTAGTTAGAGGAAATAAAAAACCAACAAATGTTTTTGTTGTTGGATGAAACTGCATGGGATTGAGTGAGAGGTATCCACGAGAGAATCGTGTAGAAAATGAAAGCAAGGAGGGGGATGTTCAGACCATGGAATGCAATGAAAGTGGAAATACAAAGTTGTTTGAAGACAAAGTGATCTGGATTTTACGAGCAGAATGAAATGACTACAGATTATTACCAGATGCTTAACACAGAATAACAAAGATACAGTAAAATTGGTTTTCTATTCAATAAGGAAATACGATGAAACTGTAAAATGCAGCGGAAAACAAACTTGTTGGAATGGTGGCGGCTTATCTCTGGAAAGAGATGTGACGGCTACACTCATTTGCAAGAAGATGATTACAATGAGGCTCTCAAGTCCTTTTTACAATAAACAGGAGTTTCAAAAACCCTAAACATCCAAAAACCTAACCCTAGGAGACGAAGCGCCAAAAGTCATGTGGGCCCCGTTTGGGTAAGTCAGTACATCAACTTCCCAGGGTCGTAACTTTTGCATACGATCTCTATTTTAAGCGTATGATAGCCCATTGGAAAGATCTATCCGAGGAATACAACATTTGATGATGAAATTTGGCAACTGCAACATACCCCAAAAAACATCGTTTAGGACCTCAAAACGGCTCCAGAAGTTCAGGACCCGAAAAACTGCTAAAAATAGTAAATTATCAAAATTGCTAGAAAGTTGTTTTGAGCCAGATGGAAAAGGTAGGTGGCCACCGATATCCACCTGGATAAATCCTCCATCCTTAGGAAGCAATGGTCTCCATTGCGTTGAGTTCCTCCATCAGATGAGGAAATTTCTACTGAATTTGGCCCCAAGTGATCCACTTGCCTTGGTGCAGGAGTTGCCCTGCTTTGACGACTCGATAAAGCTGGATCCTTTGTTGTCGAGTGCCCTTGATATGTGTGTCAACAATATGATCACTGGATTCTTGTTGTATGCAGTCAGTGTTGAGCTCTGTTGGTGTCAGCTATTCTGCTACGTCTGAGGTGTCCAATAATGGTGGGAAATAAGGCCGAAGGAGGTCCACGTTGAACACTGGGTGCATGCCAAGGAAAGGAGGAATGTTGAGTGAAAAAGCATTATCCCCCAAAGCCTTGGTGATAGTGTACGACCCATATCGGAGTGGGTGAATCTTCTGATTGGTCCTATAAGGCATTCTTTCTGCAAGTGCAACCAAACTTTGTCACCCACTTGAAACTTATATGGAACCCGATGTTGATCATGGCGCTGCTTGTACTTGTCATTAGACTTCTGTAGGATATCCTGAACCTGTTGGAGGATGTGCTGGATCCTATCAATGAATCGGGTGGCTTTGTCAACCTCAGTTGGATCAGGAGAGGAGTCGATCGAGGTGACCTCAAGGGGAAGTGCAAAATCTATGGGACCCAATGGTTGGAATCCCAACCCCACCTGAAAGGGGCTGTGGCTGGTTGAGATATGCAGAGCCCGGTTGTAGCTATGTTGGACATAGGGAAGACTCTCATACCATGTGCAGGGGTGCTTGGAATTATACATGCGCAGGATATGCACGATCATTCGATTTACGACCTGGGTTTGGCCATCTGTCTGGGGGTGGAAGGCTGTGGATTTGGTGAGCTTGGTGTCCAGCAGTGGCCAAATGCTCGACCAGAATGTGCTGAGAAATCGACTGTCCCGATCTGAGACAATGGTTTGTGGCATTCCAAAATGTACCCAGACTCATTCAAAGAAGAGCTTGGCAGTGGCTTCTGTTGTGATGCTCTTCTTGCAAGCAACCAAAATCTCCATCTTAGAAAAGAGATCGACAACCACAAAAACACAGTCATTTCCCTGCTTGGTGGATGGGAGGCCCGACATGTAGTCCATTGAAATGGATTCCCATGGTCTTTTAGGAGTAGGAAGAGGGGTGTATAGGACTTGTTTCTTAGTGGTTGGTTTGGCAATAGTGCAAGCAGTGCAAGACCTGATATACTTGCTGACCTCCTGTCGAAGTTTCAGCCAATAGAATTTTTTTTGTAGAATCGCCACTGTCATTTCGACGCCGAAGTGTCCTGCCACCCGACTGTAGTGGGATTCTCAAATAATCTTCGCTCACTCACTTGAGGGAACACATATATGGCCCAGATGACACAACAACCCATCCTGAAGATGGAAATTATTGACAACTACCTTTGCACCCAAAATTTGGTAGGTGGTGGTGAAGTCTGGGTCTGTCTCATAGAGTTGGAGCCATTCGAAGGTCTCATGGCCGCAGGAGTCTAGCACTATGGTGAGTGCAGCGTCTGGTGGTCTGCTGAGGCAATCAGCGACACGATTGGTGCTTCCTATTTTATACTTGATGTTGAGGTGGAATTGATGCAAGTATGTGGACCACTTTTGATGGCGGTCATTCTGCAATTTTCCTTATGTCTGCATGAACTGCAGTGGCTTATGATCAGTGTGGATGACTATCTCCCTCCCAAGAATGTAATGTCTCCACTGGCGGCAAGCTTGCATAATGGATTACATTTCTTTGTCGTAAGTAGGGTACTTACGGAAAACATCTGATAGTGTTTCACTTTGATAGGCCATGGGGTGGTCGTGCTACATGAGAATCACACTCACAGCATAGTCTGAAGCATCGGTCTCAATCTCAAAGGGATTCTGCAGGTCTGGTAGTGAAAGTACTGGGGTTGAGCACAAGAATTGCTTCAAATCATCGAACGCTTGTTGTTGGGGATGTCCCCATGCAAATTTTTCCTTTCCACCACCCCTGGTTATTTGGCTGAGGGCCCATGCAATATGGGAGAATCCCAACACAAACTTGCGGTAGAAATTGGCAAGGCCCAAGAAGCTCTGAAGCTCAATGAGTGTGGTTGGGGCTGGCCAGTCACGGATGACTTGGATCTTGGTTGGATCCACATGTATGCCATGTTGATCAATGATGTAGCCTAGGTAATGGACCCTGTCCATGCCGAAGGAGCATTTTTCCAAGTTGGCATATAGCTTATGTTGTCTCAGGGTGTGCAGAACCTGTTGAATATGTTGCAAGTGTTCAGCCCAAGTCTTGTTGTAAATGAGAATGTCATCAAGATACACCACTACAAAAGTATTGGTGAATGGTCGTAGGATATCGTCCATCATCCTCATGAAAGTGGCTGGAGCGTTTGTCAGACCAAAGGGCATGACCAACCATTCAAAAAGGCCTTCCTTTGACTTGAAGGTAGTCTTCCATACATATGTTTGTTCTATCGAGACCTGGTGGTAGCCAGACTTCAGATCAATCTTACTGAAGTATTTGGCCCCCATGAGTCGATCAAGGAGGTCGTCGATTCGGGGAATCGGGTATCGGTTTCTGACTGTGATTTTATTCAGAGCCTGATAATCAATGCAAAGTCGCCAGGTTCCATCTCTCTTGTGGAGCAATTATTGGATATGTCACTTGACCTCCTCATTCTCTAACAGAGAGCGACGATAGACTGGCCCATTGGGCAGCGGTGCGTCGGGGGTCAGATTGATGGGGTGCTTGAACTGACAGTGCAGAGGTACCCTGGTAGGTGAGGAGAAGATATCCGAGTATTCTTCCATGACCTTATCTACTTTCTTCTGCTGTGTGGAGAGGTCGGCCGCAGAGATCCTAGATGTGGCTGAGATTTTTCTCTCATTCTGAGAGCGGATCATAAAGAAGACAAACTTCCCCATCTGAGAGATGACCTTCCTGCATTTCTTAGCAGAGATCAAGAAAATAACACTAGGTGGGACAGCCTCGGGTATCCTATACATATTCCTGTTCAAAGTAATAATAACACTACGAGGCATAGACTCATATACAGCATTATGTTTCCATAAATAATATTGGCCCAAAAGAACATCACAAACTTCGAGAGGAGAAACATCACATAATACCTCATCTTTGAAGGGCTTGATGTCGTATGACAGTCGACACTGTTGGCTGATGCGGAGATCGCTTCCTTGGCGGAGCCATCCAATGGTGTAGGGTTGTGGGTGTGGCATTGTTGGCAGGTCCATCCACTTGATGACCTCTACTGAGATGAGGTTATTTTGGCTACCACTATCAACAATGAAGTGTAGTGGGGTGCCTTTTACCCACATTTGGGAATGGAAGAGGTGTTTTCCTTCTTCTAGCTCGTCTGGTTTACCATATTGGAGCTTGGTGGTAGCAACGGTGGCATTGGGTTCCACATCAATGATCCTTCTTCCCCTTTCTGGTTCTGACTTAGAGTCAAAACCCGCATCTAATTCAGAGGCTTTCACTTCAACCACCAGTTTCTGCTTTGAGTGACATTCAGTAGTGTTATGCCAAGGGCTCTTATGGAAGTCACACCACTTCCCGGTATCTTTCTTTGTCTTTCTGGTGTCCTTCTTTGCTTGTGGCTTGGACTAGTTTTCCTGATACTGTGCATCTTTTCTCTTTCCTTTTTTCTATGGGTTGGGGCCACCCTTTCCTAGCTTTTGTTGTGAGGGGTTCCCCAACCCAAATTGTCATGTCTTTTGTTTGAGCTTCTGCTCGATTTTGACAGCATATCGGTAGGCCGCGCCCAAGGATGATATGTCCAGAAATTCCATTTTGGTCTGGATGTATCTATGCAGAGCACCATGATACTTGAGCACCATATGTCTCTTCGAATATTTGATACCCAACTTGGTGTGCAAGGTATGGAAGATGTTTGTGAAATCTAGCACTGCTTGGTCTCTTTCTTGCCGCAGTGTGGTCCATTTGGTATACAAGTCGTCATAACTTCCGAAAGGGTAGTATTTTTCCTTAATAGAATCCTTGAAGGATTCCCAGGTGGTTGTGACTGTAAATAATGAAGGTTCCTCTGTTTCCTTTTTCTCACAGAAAGTTTCCCACCAATCTTTAACATGGGGAACGGCTTTGAGGAGTGCAAAAGTAATCTTTTCTCTATTCGAAAAGTTATGGACAGAGAAATACCCTTCTAGTAGATTCAACCACTTGTGTACAACATATGCGTCTATATGACCTTCAAATATAGGAATATGAAAGTTTATTTATACCTTGAAGGGGGCGGTGCCTCCGCTCGAAGAAGATGTGTCGCCTGTTGGTAGTCTCCAAAGGATTTGGGCAAAATTATCCATCATATTGTTCCTCTGTTGCATGAGGGCTTCCTCAATGAACAATTTGAAAGGATCTCTTGTCCTGTCATGTTTATTTTCTCCTTCCATGAGAGGTCTCTTAGGTGAGCGAGAGATTTTTTCCTCAAGAGAAACAAGCTCGAGACCCAAATCTTTGTACTCTGACCTCATTGCGGACATGCATTAAGATGACAAGGAGCAGACCGCTCTAATACAACTGATCTAAATTTTATGAGCAGAATGAAATGACTACATATTATTACTAGATGCTTAACAAAGAATAACAAAGATACAGTAAAATTGGTTTTCTATTCAATAAGGAAATAAGTTGAAACTGTAAAATGCAATGAAAAACAAACTTGCTGGAATGGTGGCGGCTTATCTTTGAGAAGAGATGTGACGACTGTGCTCATTCACAAGAAGATGATTACAATGAGGCTCTCAAGGCATTTTTACAATAAACAGGAGTTTCAAAAACCCTAAACATCCAAAAACCTAACCCTAGGAGATGAAGCACCAAAAGTCATGTGGGCTCCGTTTGGGTAAGTCAGTACATCAACTTCCCGGGGTCATAACTTTTGCATATGATCTCTGTTTTAAGCGTATGATAGCCCATTGGAAAGATATATCCGAGGAATACAAAATTTGCACAAAATTTCATGATGAAATTTTGCAAACGCAACATACCCCAAAAAAACATCGTTTAGGGCCTCAAAACGGCTCCAGAAGTTCAGGACCAAAAAAACTGCTAAAAATAGTAAATTATCAAAATTGCTAGAAAGTTGTTTTGAGCTAGCTGGAAAAGGTGGGTGGCCACCGATATCCACCTGGATCACAAAGGAGCTATATTTTGCACAAAAAGACAACAAAAACCCTAAAATAACACCACGCCAATATTTGGACAAGTACATATTTAGCGACTTGCATGAACTATTTTTCTATGATTTCCTGCATGTACTGCAGGAATGCATATTAAGGTTGAAAGACAACAACCCTACAAATCGAATCAGACAGCTAGAGTGGAATCCTATGGATATCACATAGTTACAATAAGTAGACAACGAATTCACATGCGCAGTGGATTTCGGGCTAGACAATATTTTCACAGGCTTCATCACAAAATTTGCAGTAGATACCGTGAATTCTTACAGTGCAACAAAGAAATAGTTCTTGAAGGTACCTATAGGTAGGTATATCATATCGTTGTATACTTCCATCAATATTTTACTATATAAAAAATTTGTAATTACAATGGCATGAGAAAGCTAAACCTCCCTGCGTGCATGGGGGAAGGGGAGAAGCACTGACTAGAGTTGGAAGGATGGAGGGAGAAATGGAGAAGGAAAAGAAGGATACCATGGACCCAATCATGATGGAGGAATATCAAATCAAGAAGATAATGGAAATAATTGGAAACACGCAAAGTGGAGCACATTACCAATATAAGTTGAATAATAAAAAGAGATCCATAGATGAGAGAGATGGCTTGGAAAGTGATGAAGAAGATGTAGAGGATCTTCGTGATGTGGATCAGATTGACGAAATCTTACGCACAACATATGAAAGAAATATAGATGTTTCAAGGGAAGAAACTGAAAGCAGAACTCCCATCCATGTTAGTGTTAGTGTGGAATGCATAAACCCATGTGCAACTAATACACCAATACGAACACCACCATTTAGATAACCAAATTTCATGGGAAGGAAGACAACAGAAAGTACATCTAGTCAAGGAGAAGAAACTGGAGGAGATAGGTCAAGATTTAGTAGTCAATTATCTACACCATGCAGAGGTAGTAGTGTTGGACAACTGAGAGGGGGGGGGGGTGAATCAGTTGTCACTGTACTTAAACAATTATGCTTATTTTATAATCTTTGCAGAAACACTGAATGATGATCACAATAATGTAGGGAAATAAACAATGGCACATTCAACATCAGTCACATATATGAGAAACACAGAGACAGATATTTCCCGAGGAAACCCATGCAGGGTAAAAACCTCTTTTTCCTTATATGATAAGTAATAGTTACATTCTTTACATTATCATACATATGAGCACCAACTCATAATGAGGCTACAACCTCATTTTTACAAGCTGCTACTTGCTAAGAGCACCAACTCTCTGTTTTCTCTAGCACCCACAAGAAGGAAGCACCAACTCCCTGGTTTCTCTAGCACCAACTAGAAGGAAGCACCAACTCCCTGGTTTCTCTAGAACCAACTAGAAGGAAGCACCAACTCCCTGAGTGTTTTCAGCACCAACTGGATGGAAGCACCAAATTCCAATCATACAGGCACCAACTTGTATAACAGAGAACAAGAGTTCTCCCTTGCACCGCCATTCCACCCTGGTTTCTCTGGATGCAACCAGATGGAAGCTACAACTCCCCGTGTTCAAGCACCCACTTGAACCTCTGAGGACAAGAGTCCTCCCTAGCACCTCCCAACCTCCAAAAAACATAAATCTTTGCTACTGAAACTTATTACAGTGATATAATGTTAAAAAATGGCTTACCAGACTCATCACTATTCTGTTGCATTTCATTGCTCTGTCTGCCTCACTGCCTTCCTGCACACATGACTTTCACTATCTGTTCTTCTACTCTTTATGCTCTTTGTGCCATGTCCTTTCACTGCACATATCCTCTTCTATTCAATTCAGCTGCTGCACTCTCCTCCTTCTTCACACATGAATCACCTTCAATAGCAGCAACCACAGAAACTCTAGCAGAAACAACAATCGCTTCTCTTCTTTTTACCGTGTATATATAGCTTATGTGCATCTTGTGCATGCAATAATTTCCATTCCTCTGAATGCTCATACCACGCCAATCTCCTCCACCTCTCGAGTGCTCTGCTTTATCATCATCATGACTCTTCAACTTCTCTAGTGGTTCGCCCCATGTGTCTATTATCACTAGGTGTTATGCCGAGATTCCTTTTTCTCTCTTTCAGTTGAGACTCTTCATCTTCTCTGTTATAGTCAAGCTCACCCTCTTTGTTTCAGATATAGTCTTTAATTCTCATCCAATTATCAATCCCTTCTAAGAATAGTCTTCCTTCATTGGATGAGGCTTGGAGACTCTTCATCTCCTCTGGCGATTACACAGAGGTATCTTCGAATTCTCTGGTAGACGCCATCAATGGTTTCTGGTAGTTTCACTGTGTTATGCATTAGTAGCCCTTTGATCTCCTTCAGTTTCATTCATATCCAGAATAGCCACACACACAAAGTCTGTCTTATTTTCTTTTATACACACCTCCAAGGCGATTCCACTTCGCATTTCCTTAGGCAAAAGTAAGACAACTTTCCCAGCAACTGAAACACCAACTGATTTTCAATCATGAATCCATTTCACTAACAGATTCGTAACTGAGAGGTTAACTGTGAGAAAGAACAGTAACCTTCCGATCATATTCCAATTTATATGCTTCGTTGGATGAACTTTATTGACATTGCCTTTAAATCGAGTTTTGGCATTTCGTCAATCCTGTGCTGAGTGTCTCCACACTTCACTTCACGATCTCCAATGTTCTGATATTGAACGTTTATGCACTATCTCCTTCCCCAATATGACTATGGTCATAACCAAGAGCCTATGCAAAAAGCGCTTTTCACGAATTCGCGTTTCGTGAATCTGGAGATGATGCATCTTGACTTTCCAATTCACGATCTTTGAAACCCTGAAATGGACCTTATCTGGACTGACTCCTTCCCGTCTCATGACCATGGCCTGTGACCATAGCCTTATGCATAAAGTGCTTACATGATTTCACATATCGCGATTTCGACATTCCTGTGGTGAATTTTCTTGTCACTTCCAAATCCCGATCCACGAAACTCCGTAAAGAAGTCGTATCAATGGTCCAAATCACATATTGACTTGATGGTTGCAATTACGTCACGATTTCGTATATCGTGATATCGGAATTCTTCATGTTAAAATTCCTTGACATCTCCAACTCTTGATCCTCGAATTCCCAAAATGAACTTGTATTCAACGGTCCAGATTCAATCTTGATTCAACGGCTGCGATTGAATCGCGATATCGGGATTCCTGATGTTAATAATCTTTGACATGTCTAATACTCAATCTACGAAACACCTTAATTGACTGGGATCAATGGTCTAGATTCAATTTTGATCTGACGGCTCAGATTGAATCGTGATTTCACATATCGCGATATCAGGATTCCTGTTTCATTGTTTCTTTGACATCTCTAGCACGCGATCCTCGAAACTCTGACATGGACTGGAATCAATGGTCCAAATTCAACCTTGATATGACGGCTCAGATTAAGTCGTGATTTCGCATATCATGATTTCACAATTCTTGAAGTAAATGTTCTTGATGCCTCCAACTCTCGATCCGCGAAACTCCGAAAGGGAGTTGGATCAACGGTCCACATAACCCCCTGAGATGGATGGTTGTCGAGATTTCGGCGTTTTGTGAGCCCTTTACTCCTTGCACTTTAAAGATCATGCAGGTACTCCTTGATTCAATGATGGCTCAGATATAACACCTGAGATCTATCCTCCTCTTCAGCGTGCTCTTCTTGTCTATATTCAGATATGACAACCCTCATTCTGACAGGAATTTTGGATATCCAACGATCAAAAATACTTCACAAACTTTATGGGACTTAATCATTCGATTAACCTGAACTTATCTTTTGTTTGCCTGGTTATGTTGTCAGTCTTCCTGAATATCACTGTGTTGTTGATCATCATTGTTGTACTCAAGCCATCATCGTTTCTTTACTTAACATCCTCTGCACTATCTCTTATGATCTTATCGAGGTTGCTCTGCAGCGTCTTCCCAAAATACTTATGGTGCCCATCTGTTACATTCTTCCTGTACTCATGGCATCTTCATTGTTGTACTTTCCATCAATGACAAGCATATTCTACCTGTTAAACATTTCCAACAATCTCCCCCTTTGGCATTGATGGAAACAAAGGCACCCAGATTCTTTTCTCCCCCTTTGACATCAATGTCAAAGAGAACAAGCTCCCCCTGAGTTGTTGCAGTATTTTAGGAGCTATCATATATTAAATCAATGCAAACTCCCCCTGACGGGATGGACTCTCTCATTTGAGGCCTACAGAATATTTGTATCTAAACCAGAGTCTTTTCTTTCTGATTCTTGGACCTGTTCATCTTCATCTTCCGCTGTATCCTCTGTGGAAAATTCAAAATTCCTCACCTCTCTTACTCAGACTCCTTTATCAATCTTCTCATGAGTGGATGACTCCCCTTGTCACTGTTATCTCTCTGCTTCTGACTATTTTCCCCCTTTGTTCCTAAAAGGTTAACTTTCCTTGACAGGGTATCTCCTCTTGTTGTCTCTACAGGAACACTGTGCAATTGTAACTTGTACCTTTTAAAAAAGCCCTTGGATCTCCCCATTCAATCTCATCGATATCTATTACTGCAATTTTCATTTTTCTTCCATGATGCATTCAATTCAGGGCTTTTATGTCCATATTCAATCACAAGAGAAAACTACTACACCCACTCTCATGTCTACTTTTCTTTCTCACAAATGAAGGACCTATATCAGGTTTCTTAGGAGCACTGATTTCTACCTTGTTGAGTCCAATATCGGATTTGTCATTTGGTGATCTTTGGCTATCCAAGACCTTGTCCAGAGTCATGGATCTGCTCAAGAACTTGATTTGGGTGTCTGCCTTCTCAACGTTCAAGACTTTTTCTTCCTGTTTATGACATGTTTCTTCTCCTACTTCATCCATGGGGCTAATGCTAACTGAACATGCTTTTATTGTATCTAAATCTTCTTCTTTACTTGCAAGGGAGGACTCAATTTCAACATCATTAATTTTCTTTATACTTTCATTCACCACTTGTCCTCAGTTTATATTTACCTTACATTCTTTGGACTTGAGCACCTCTTCACTGCCTCTATCACATTTTTGACTTGTATTGAGCAAATTATGTTTCAAACCATCCACTAGCAGAACGCATTGGCCATCTCCTTTGTCATTAATCAAACTCATCATCCCTCTCTCTTTGATTTTACCAGGTTCATCATTTTCAAGGATCACATTTCCTATTTTTCTTTTATTTATGGACAGTAGCTTATCCTTGTCTCCAGTCATGTGCTTGGAACATCCACTGTCTATATTTCCAGACGCCTTTTGTTTTTGAGTTGAAAGTGCTTGACCACATCTTTCACTATCTTTCCTCTTCCATGTGTTGGTCTTTCTCTCTAACAACTTTATCCTTGGATCTGCTTTGTAATTCTTGAGATGGAAATTTGCAGCTTTGTGGCCAAAGTTGTGACAGTTATAGCATTCAATATCATTGTTCAATAGGTCAAAGTCATTGTTGCAGCGTTGTCTACTCATTGACTATTTATTAATTCTTGACCTCCTCAGTTACATGTCTCTAGAATTAATTTGGCAATTTGCAATCTGTGATGGTTTGCTACTTTGTTGTATCATTATTTGTTGTGGCAGATATTTGTTTCTTGGAAATATTAATTGCTCATGTCTAAGTCTTAGGGAACAATTTACAGCTTTGTGACCAAAGTTAGAACAATAGAAATAATATCCATAGAAAAATTCTTTGTACCTGGAGAATGGTTGTCTTCTTTGAGCAAATCAATTTCTTTCATGTTGATGATGTCTTTGAGAAGGGAGTGCATTATTTCTTTGTTCTATAGATTCAGTCCTGGCACCTTTTTCTTTACTTGTCCTGGGCGGTTGATTGTCTTCCTTTGTTTCTGTAGGTTTGTTGTTGTCATTAGTTGTCGATTTGACATGGACACTAGCTTTGACAAACTTAATGGGTTCTTCATTTCCTGGCTTCCCACTGCTTGATCCCTCTTCATAACCCAAACCAGTTTTCAGCTTTGGATTCCTTTGCTGATTCAGAATGGTGGCTAATCCTTCTGAGGCTTTGATACTTGACAGATTCTGATTCTACAAGGCTTGAAATTTCTCCATTTATTTCCTTGTTTTCACTACTTCTTGTTCTAATGATTCACATCTTGTCTTCTTTTTTGATAGTTGTTGTTTCAGAATCTCTTCAATTTTCTTTGCCTCTTCCAATTTTACTTTCAGCAGGGAAAAGTCTTCATCAGGCTATTTACTGTCTTTCTCAAACTGTATCAGCAATTGTTTTTTCTTTCTGTTCTTGATTCTTAGTCTGTCAATCTCTTCCAGTGCACTGATCAGTTCTCCTTCCATATCAACCACACCTTCTTCATCATTCTCTTCACTACCTATTCTTTCATTTTCATAATCCTCTTTGGCCATAAGTGTGAAGTCATTTACTTTATCTTCACATGAAGAATCATTGTCGGTGTCTTCTGAGGAGTCATCATTTTTTACACATAAACTCTTCTTCTTATCAAATCTTCTTGATTTGTGCTTCTCTTCATCTTCAGAGTTTTGATCATGTTTCTTGTGTGGACATTTATTTGCAAAATGACCTATCTTACAATAGTTGAAACATTTGAAGGGCAGCTTACCTTAGTACTTGCCTGATCCTTTCTTTAGTCTTCTCACGAATTTTGCTTCAATGTCATCAAGATCAAAATCTTCATTCTTATCTGCTTTAAATGATGCTTCTCTAAAGGTGGGTGTATCTGTAACTATCCTCATTTCATATGCAGTCAACGTTCCTAGAAGTTGATCAAACGACAAAGTATTTATATCATTAAGTTCTTCTATAGCTGAGACCTTTGGGTTGAATTTGTCTGGCAGAGATCTCAAAATTTTCTAAACTAAGGGGGGTTCCTCAATTTCTTCACCAAGTGCTTTCAGTGCATTTACTAGTTCTTCAACTCTCAGAAAATACTTCCCTATGGTTTCATCTTATTTCATCTGTAGCTTTTCAAACTGTACTTTATAGGTCTGAAGCTTGGCATCTTTCACCTTCTCATTACCTTCATAGTTGTTAATGAGTTTGTCCCACATTTCCTTAGCAGTTTGAAGATGCATCACCTTCACAAACTCAACTTCTGCAAGTCCATTCAAGATAGCGTCCATTCCCTTAGCATTAAATCTAAATTCTAACTTATCATCCTTGGAAGCTAGCACAAAAGGATTTATGTATCTAGTCTCTACTACATCCCAGACATCAGCTCATAAGGCCATTAGATATGTTCTCATTCTAAACTTCCAGAAGGAAAAATTAGTTCCATCAAATAGAGGAGGCCCAGTGACTGAAGTCCCTTCATGACTTTTCATGTTTAAGCTCTAGGATCTACCCTTAGATAGAAGAGTCCGACTCTGAGTTGGACAACTGAGAGGGGGGGGGTGAATCAGTTGTCACCGTACTTAAACAATTATGCTTCTTTTAAACTCTTTTCAGAAACACTGAATGATGATCACAATAATGCAGGGAAATAAACAATGTCACATTCAACATCAATCACATATATGAGAAGCACAAAGACATATATTTCCCGAGGAAACCTATACAGGGTAAAAACCTCTTTTTCTTTATATGATAAGTAATAGTTACATTCTTTACATTATCATACATATGAGCACCAACTCATAATGAGGCTACAACCTCATTTTTACAAGCTGCTACTTGCTGAGAGCACCAACTCTCTATTTTCTCTAGCACCCACTAGAAGGAAGCACCAACTCCCTGGTTTCTCTAGCACCAACTAGAAGGAAGCACCAACTCCCTGGTTTCTCTAGAACCAACTACAAGGAAGCACCAACTCCCTAAGTGTTTCTAGCACCAACTTCCAATCATACAAGCACCAACCTGTATAACAGAGAACAAGAGTTCTCCCTTGCACCACCATGCCACCCTCGTTTCTCTGGCTGCAACCAGATGGAAGCTAAAACTCCTTGTGTTCAAGCACCCACTTGAAACTCTAAGGAAAACAGTCCTCACTAGAACCTCCCAACCTCCCTAAAACATAAATCTTTGCTACTGAAACTTATTACAGTGATATAATGTTCAACAATGGCTTACCAGACTCATCACTGTTCTGTTGCATTTTGTTTCTCTATCTGCCTCACTGCCTTCCTGCACACATGACTTGCGCTATCTGTTCTTCTTCTCTTTATGCTCTGTGCGCCATGTCCTTTCACTACATAGATCCTCTTCTATTCAATTCAGTTGCAGCACTCTCCTCCTTCTTCACACATGAATCACCTTCAATAGCAGCAACCACAGAAACTCAAGTAGCAACAACAACCACTTCTCTTCTTTGTATCTTGTATATATAGCTTATGTGCATCTTGTGAATGCAATATTCACCATTCCTCTGCATGATCATACCGCACCAATCCCCTCCACCTCTCGAGTGCTCTGCCTAATCATCATCGTGACTCTTCAGCTTCTCTGGTGGTTCACCCCATGTTTCTATGATCACTAGGTGTTATGTCGAGATTCCTTTTTCTCTCTTTCAGTTGAGACTCTTTGTCTTCTCTATTACAGTCGAGCTCACCCTCTTTGTTTCATCTACAGACTTCAACGCTCATCCATCTATCAATCCCTTCTAAGAATAGTCTTCCTTCATTGGACGAGGCTTGGAGACTCTTCATCTCCTATGGCGATTACACAGAGGTCTCTTCGAATTCTCTGGAAGTTTCACTGTGTCGTGCATCAGTAACCCTTCGATCTCCTTCAGTTTCATTCATATCCAAAACAACCACACACACACAGTCTGTCTTATTTTCTTTTATACACACCTCCAAGGCGGTTCCACTTCGCATTTCCTTAGGCAAAAGTAAGACAACTGTCCCAGCAACTGAAACACCAACTAATTTGCAATCATGAATTTGTTTCACTAACAGATTCGTAACTGAGAGGTTAACTGTGAGAAATAATAGTAACTTTCCAATCATATTCCAATTTATCTGCGCCATTGGATGAACTTTCTTGACATTGCCTTTAAATCGAGTTTTGACATTTCGGCAATCCTGTGCTCAGTGTCTCCACACTTCATTTTGTGATCTATGATGTTTCGATACAGAACTTTTCTACACTAGCTCCTTCTCCAATATGACTATGGTCATAACCAAGCACCTATGAAAAAAGCGCTTTTCACGAATTCACGTTTCATGAATCTGGAGATGTGGCATCTCGACTTTCCTAGTCATGATTTCTGAAACCCTGAAATGGACCTTATCTGGACTGACTCCTTCCCTTCTCGTTACCATGGACTGTGACCATAGCCTTATGCATAAAGCTCTTTCGCGATTTCTCATATCGTGATTTCGACATTCCTGTGGTGAATGATCTTGTCACTTCCAAATCCTAATCCACGAAACTCCGTAAAGAAGTCGTATCAATGGTCCAGATCACATCTTGATCTGACGGTTGCAATTACGTCGCAATTTTGTATATCGCGATATCAGAATTCTTGATGTTAACATTCCTTGACATCTCCAACTCTCGATCCTCGAATTCCCGAAATGAACATGGATTCAATGGTCCAGATTCAATCTTGATTCAACAGTTGTGATTGAATCATGATTTCGCATATCGCGATATCAGGATTCTTGATGTTAATAATCTTTGACATGTCCAATACTCGATCTATGAAACACCTGAATTGACTGGGATAAATCGTCCAGATTCAATTTTCATCTGACGGCTCAGATTGAATCATGATTTCACATATCGCGATATCGAGATTCCTGTTGCATTGTTTCTTTGACATCTCCAACACGCGATCCTCGAAACTCCGACATGGACTGGAATCAATGGTCCAGATTCAACCTTGATCTGACGGCTTAGATTAAGTCACAATTTCTCATATCGTGATTTCGCAATTCTTGAAGTAAATGTTCTTGATGCCTCCAACTCTCGATCCTCAAAACTCCGAAAGGGAGTCAGATCAACGGTCCATATAACCCCCTGAGATGGACGGTTTTCGAGATTTCGACATTTTGTGAGCCCTCTACTCCTTCTACTTTAAAGATCGTGCAGGTTCTACTCGATCCAACGGTGGCTCAGATGTAACCCTTGAGATCTATCCTCCTCTTCAGCGTGCTCTTATTGTCTATATTCATATCTGACGGCCCTCATTTTGTTAGGAATTTTGGATATCCAATGATCAGAAATACTTCACAAACTTTACGGGACTTAATCATTCGATCAACCTGAACTTATCTTTTGTTTGTCTGGTTGCATTGCCGGTCTTCCTGAATATCATTGTGTTGTTGATCATCATTGTTGTACTCAAGTCATCATCGTTTATGTACTTAACATCCTCTGCACTATCTCTTCTGATCTTATCGAGGTTGCTCTGCAGCATCTTCCCAAAATAATTATGGTGCCCGTCTGTTACATTCTTCCTATACTCATGCCATCTTCATTGTTGTACTTGCCATCAATGACAAGCATATGCTACCTGTTAAACATTTCCAACAAGTAGTTCATCATTCAGGATGGCATGAGATGATCCCACCATGAGGTTACCATATTTGAATGGAGAGGCATCTAAGGACCCTGAGAAGGACTTGTTCATCTGTGAGAAGATATGGGAAGGAAAAAAGATCACAGATGAGGATACAAAACTTGCACTGTTATCTATCACGCTAAGAGACCGCACACTAGATTGGTGCATGAGATTGGATGTAAACATCCCACCAGGAACAACAAGTATGATTGCAGATATCAAGAAGATATTGATAAATGAATTCCAAAATCCTAGCTCACAGTATCATTACATGAATGAGATGATAGAGATCAGACAGAAAACAAGAGAATTTGTGTGGGAGATTGACCAGAGATTCAAATGATTGAAGGGAAAGATCAAGTATGTCATGACAGATATGAATCATAGGCATATGTTTATGAACTCACTGCTACCACACTTGAAATACCCTTTTACACAACAGAAGTTTTAGACTTGGGAAGAGGCTCTGCAGGAAGCCCTACAATTGGAAGAGAACCAATATCAGAAAATAGATCCAACAATAGAGGATATAAAGGAGGATCTAAAGAACTTAACATTTCAATTGAACCAAAATAGGGTTAAGGACAAAAGACAAGTTGTTTGGTGTACCACATGTATGATAGAAGGACACCAAAAGAATGAATGCCTAACTTTCACGCAGTATATGGAAATAGGAAAACCAAACCCTTTTCCATCAAGAGGACTATGGTCTAAAATTTGTAAGACATAGGAGAATGATCCATATCATTGTCCAATGATGCAAAAATACCAGACAATGCCTAAGAGTTCATACTACAACTTTTGTAAATTAGTGGGCCATGATGAAAAAGATTGTATAAAAATGGATTTGATGAGGGAAATAGCATTAGACACATATAGGGTGTAGACATAAATGATTCCAGGGAAACTTGAACCATATTTTAATCAAGTACCAGCCCCATATAACACTACGCGGTAGCAATATAACATTGTGCAACCATAGTACAATACCTTGCTGCCACAGTATAATCTTGTGTAGTATAATCAGGTACCTCAGTACAACACATAGCGAAGAGATCGAAATGGATATAGATGTGGAGGACGAGGTAGAGGAGGATTTGGAAGATGTAGAGGACTGGTGGTATGTCATAACTATCAACAACCATGAAATTATGCATGGGAATGTCCACTTCCACCTACGAGATGTATGTATTGTCATGCATTAGATCATGCCATAGAATATTGTCTGACACTATTGGGGAAGATCCATGAGAAGAGGAATCAGAACAAGAAAAATGTATATTGGATATCTACAGAGGATAGAGAGGATGGAAGAAATATCAATGTCATCATGCAAGGAGGAGCTAAAACAAGACCTGATGCAATAAGACAAGATCCAGCACAACATCAATGGGTGAAGAAGAATGTCGAACCACAAAAACAGTTTGATTCACATAATGAAAAGGAGACATTCAAGAAAGAAAGACAAGAATTCTTGAAGCCACATATTTCATCTACATTAATTGTGTAGTATGCTCAGGACATACCAATATATGATATGCCTTCATCGTTGGACCACACTAATGAAGCAAGACCTCTAGGAAAAGTAAGTACTATTAAGGATTTTATGCAATCTTGTGTTAAACTACTAAATTATCCATCATTTGTTAAAGTATTACAAAATATGTTAGAAATATGTGACACAAATGTAGAGGGAAATTTAGAGAAGAAAACAATTAATCACTTTCATACAAGGAGGAGGACAAGCAGAGAATTCATACTGAATTCCAACATTGGAGATTTCAACATGGGGGATATTATACTGGAATTAGGATCCGAAGTAAATTTGTTACCTAAGAATACATGGAAATGTATGGGGGATCCCACACTAGGATACTCACTTTTCCAATAGAAACTAGAAAATCAACATAGAGTTCTTCCAATTGGAAGGATAAAGGGTGTGCCAGTAGATATGAATGGAGTGCACACTAAAGCCAATTTTGAAGTGTTAGAAATAGTGGATGTCACAACACCTTATCCATCATTTCTTGGCTTGGATTGGGAGTTTGACAACCAGGCCATAATCAATTTGAATAAAAGGAATATGACATTTGATTCAATATAATATAGAGTTGTTGCACCACTAGACCCATCAAAAGGAGAAAGATTTGTACAACCCACTTGCTTAGACATGGAGAAAATAACCCAGTTATACAGAACCACCGCATGGGAAGAAGATTATGTGAATCCAAATACAGATGGGGTACTCAGTTGGAGAAGTATCACATCATGTTATTCAGACTCAGATACAACGTTGGAGAATTGGCAACATATATTACATGAAGTATCCATGAGTAGGTGCACAAGAATAGACCATGCAGTAAGATGGGTGGGTACATATATCATAGAACCTTCCAGTTTCTATGGCATTAACAATTTAAAAGAATTACTAACAAGATATAAAGATGAGGTGTTGGAAAATAATAGGATATTATGCCTGGACATATGATTCAAGGAAACACATGCAATATGGTGGTGTGCACACAAAGAAATAGGTAAGGACTAGTATCAATGAAGACAACTACTACACATTAGATTCGACGTAGAGCAGAAGAGAAGAGTGATGTAGAGACATGATGGACAAGGGTCACCACTAGAATATTTGGAGAAGTGAATAACACTATGGATGATGACAACACCATAATAATGGCCTCATCACTTTATTCATACACTAGAATGAATTCTAGAAAACTCGTATGTAGACCATGAACTGCGCATAGGCACTGCGTAATGGATAACATTGTAGAAGAATTTTGTGGTAACTTTATCATTTGAACATGAGAACCCAAACATATATTTGTCTCTCAAGAAGATAAGAGGGGTAATATTAATCTAGGAACCAAAGGTGGAACTCATAACAGAATACCAACAACAAAATAGAAAATCAGTGAAAGAACTATTGTCATGCTATCATGTGCAGGAAGAAGCACTAGATGAGGATGACTCGCACAATATCCAAATTACATAAATTGAAGGAGAAAGAGAGGTGGAAGGCCCATCTTTGGAATCATAATTATTTTTTTGCACCAATCAAGGTGAATAAAGTAAATATTGGGACAAATGATGTTCCAAAAATAGCCAGTATTGGAGACTACTGGGATGAACAAACAATAGAAATAATAACAGAGTTACTACGTGAATACAGTGACATGTTCCAAATTTTTTTATAGATATTAAAGGAATAGAATGAGAGATATGAGAGATGAAGATACCTCTCAAACTTAAGGCTAGATCTTTTAGACAAATACCTTATAGACTAAATCCAATTTATAAACAAAAGGTCAAAGGAGAAATTAACAAAATGTTAAAAGATGGTATCATAGAATCAGTGGAGGAGTCTGAATGGATAATCCCTATGGTAGTATAGGAAAAGAATTATGATAATCAGGTACCTCAGTACAACACATAGCGAAGAGATCGAAATGGATATAGATGTGGAGGACAAGGTGGAGGAGGATTTGGAAGATGTAGAGGACTGGTGGTATGTCATAACTATCAACAACCATGACATTATGCATGGGAATGTCCACTTCCACCTACGAGATGTATGTATTGTCATGCATTAGATCATGACATAGAATATTTTCTGACACTATTGGGGAATATCCATGAGAAGAGGAATCAGAACAAGGAAAATGTATAGTGGATATCTACAGAGGCTAGAAAGGATGGAAGAAATATCAATGTCATCATGCAAGGAGGAGCCAAAATAGGACCTGACGCAATAAGACAAGATCCAACACACCATCAATGGGTGAAGAAGAATTTCGAACCACAGAAGTAGTTTGATGCACATAATGAAAAGGACACATTCAAGAAAGAAATACAAGAATTCTTGAAGCCACATATTTCATCTACATTAATTGTGTAGTATGCTCAAGACATACCAATATATGATATGCCTTCATCGTTGGACCACACTAATGAAGCACAACCTCTAGGAAAAGTTAGTACTATTAAGGATTTTATGCAATCTTGTGTTAAACTACTAAATTATCCATCATTTGTTAAAGTATTACAAAATATGTTAGAAATATGTGACACAAATGTAGAGGGAAATTTAGAGAAGAAAACAATTAATCACTTTCATACAAGGAGGAGGACAAGCAGAGAATTCATACTGAATTCCAACATTGGAGATTTCAACATGGGGGATATTATACTGGAATTAGGATCCGAAGTAAATTTGTTACCTAAGAATACATGGAAATGTATGGGGGATCCCACACTAGGATACTCACTTTTCCAATAGAAACTAGAAAATCAACATAGAGTTCTTCCAATTGGAAGGATAAAGGGTGTGCCAGTAGATATGAATGGAGTGCACACTAAAGCCAATTTTGAAGTGTTAGAAATAGTGGATGTCACAACACCTTATCCATCATTTCTTGGCTTGGATTGGGAGTTTGACAACCAGGCCATAATCAATTTGAAGAAAAGGAATATGAAATTTGATTCAATATAATATAGAGTTGTTGCACCACTAGACCCATCAAAAGGAGAAATATTTGTACAACCCACTTTCTTAGACATGGAGAAAATAACCCAGTTATACAGAACCACCGCATGGGAAGAAGATTATGTGAATCCAAATATAGATGGGGTAGTCAGTTGGAGAAGTATTACATCATGTTCTTCAGACTCAGATACAGGGTTGGAGAATTGGCAACATATATTACATGAACTATCCATAAGATGGTGCACAAGAATAGACCATGCAGTAAGATGGGTGGGTACATAAATCATAGAACTTTCCAGTTTCTATGGCATTAACGATTTAAAATAATTCCTAACAAGATATGAAGATGAGGTGATGGAAAATAATAGGATATTATCCCTGGACATATGAGTCAAGGAAACACATGCAAGATGGTGATGTGCACACAAAGAAATAGGTAAGGACTAGTATCAATGAAGACAACTACTACACATTAGATTCGACATAGAGCAGAAGAGCAGAGTGATGTAGAGACATGATGGACAAGGGTCACCACTAGAATATTTGGAGAAGTGAATAACACTATGGACGATGACAACACCATAATAATGGCCTCATCACTTTATTCATATACTAGAATGAATTCCAGAAAACTGGTATGTAGACCATGAACTGTGCATAGGCACTGCATAATGGATAACATTGTAGAAGAATTTTGTGGTAACTTTATCATTTGAGAATAAGAACCCAAACATAGATTTGTCTCTCAAGAAGATAAGAGGGGTAATATTAATCCAGGAACCAAAGGTGGAACTCATAACAAAATACCAAGAACAAAATAGAAAATCAGTGAAAGAACTATTGTCATGCTATCATGTGCAGGAAGAAGCACTAGATGAGGATGACCCGCGCAATATCCAAATTACATAAATTGAAGGAGAAAGAGAGGTGGAAGGCCCATATGTGGAATCATAATTATTTGTTGCACCAATCAAGGTGAATAAATTAAATATTGGGACAAATGATATTCCCAAAATGGCCAGTATTGGAGACTACTGGGATGAACAAACAGTAGAAATAATAACAGAGTTACTACGTGAATACAGTGACATGTTCCAAAAAAATTTATAGATATGAAAGGAATAGAATGAGAGATATGAGAGATGAAGATACCTCTCAAACCTGAGGCTAGATCTTTTAGAAAAATACCTTATAGACTAATACCAATTTATAAACAAAAGGTCAAAGGAGAAATTGACAAAATGTTAAAAGATGGTATCATAGAATCAGTGGAGGAGTCCAAATGGATAATCCCTATGGTACTATAGGAAAAGATTTATGATATCTATGTAGATATCAGGAAATTGAATTATGCTTGAATACATGACCATTTTCCCACCCCTTTCACAGATGAGGTATTAAAGAATGTGGGAGGCCAGGAAGCATACTCATTCACAGATGGATTCTCCGGTTACCGTCAGATCAAGATAGCTCCCAAAGATAGGTACAAGACCACTTTTTACACATAATGGGGATCCTACAAGTATAAAATCACACCTTTTGGGATGAATAATGCACCAGCTATATTCTCAAGGGTAGTCATAGCCGCTTTCAAAGAATTCATCCATCAATTTTTAGAAGTATACCTGGATGATTGGACAGTATACAGTCTGTTGAAGGACCATGTAGAGGTGTTAAGGATAATGTTGGAAAGATGAATACACTATCATATATCATTAAATATTAAGAAGTGCATATTTGGGACACTTTTCACAATACTATTGGGACACATAGTGTGCAAACATGGATTGCTAGTAGATTCTGCCAATATTGCAGTGATTGTTAATTTACCACCACTGAAATCAGTACGTCAGTTGAGAGAAACATTGGGCCACACATGCTAATATAGGAAATTCAAAAAAGGATATTCACAGATCACTACACCGATGGAGAAACCGCTGAAGAAAGATACTAAATTCTAGTGGAATGAGAATTGTCAATAAGGGTTGGACACCTTGAAAGAGAAGATGGTAACAACACCTATTTTGGCATTTCCAGATTGGGAAAATACCTTTCATGTGCATGTAGATGCATCAAAAATAGAACTTGGAGTTGTTATGGCTTAGCCAGGATCAGGAGAGTTAGACCATCCTATAGCATTTGCAAGTAGAAAATTGTCAGAGTTAATCAAGAACTACAACACTACAAAAAGAGAAGGCCTAGAAATGGTACATGAATTACAAAAGTTCATAAACTATCTACTTGGGAAACACTTTAAAATGTTTAGAGATCATTATTTACTCAAATACCTATTCAACAAGTCGGTGTTAGTGGGGAGAATCTATAGATTCTTACTATTGTTTCAGGAATTTGACTTTGAAGTGATAGTCAAACTAGGGAAGTAGAATGCATGACCTGATCACCTATCGAGGATTACCAATGGAGAGGAACCTACAAATTTAGAGGACAACTTCCCTGATGTGAGGTTATTTTCATTCCAAGTAGCTTATGAATATTTTTCTGACATCATTGAATACTTGAGTATAGGAACTGTGGCACAAGAATTCAACACTACGTAGAAGACAAATATGGTATTTAGAGCTACAAACTATTAATCGATTGCAGGACACCTATACAATATGGGCAAAAACAACATTCTGAGAAGATGTGTTCTTTAAAATGAGAGGCCTAGGATTTTAACAGAGGCTCATGAGGGAATATATGGAGGACATTATGCAGGAAAAGATACCACACAGAAGGTATTGCACGTAGTAATATGGTGGCCGACCATTCACAAAGATGTAAACGACTACTGCCAGAGATGTGATGTATGTCAAAGGGTTGGAAAACCTAATAGATGGTATGAAATGCCCCTAAGACCACAAGTAACCTTTAAATTATTCAAAAAATGGGAAATAGACTTTGTGGGACCAATTATTTCACCAACAAAGAGGTCAGAAGCAACGTATGTCATTACTGTGACAAAGTACTTAACAACATGGGCATAAGCAGCACCATTAAAATATTGCAACACCGAGATAGCAACACACTTCTTGTTTGAGAAAGTGATAACTAGATTTGGATGCCCAAGGATTTTGATGAGTGACCAAGGAAATCACTTCATCAATATCACTATCAAGGCTATGACTGAGGATTTTGAAGTCTATCATCAAAAGAGTACACCATATCACCCTCAAGCAAATCGAATAATGGAAGACTTTAATAAGATCTTAGAGAATGCTTTGACAAATATCTTCAATGTCAACAAATATTATTGCGATTTGAAGATACCAGCAGTATTATGGCCATACAAGACTACATGAAAACATTTGATAGGACAAACACAATTCAGAGTGGTGTATGGACAAGAAGCAGTGGTGCCATTAGAATTATTGGTTCCTAACCTACATGTAGCAACAATCACCAACATTACAGAATGAGGTGCAGTAAAAGAAAGGATAAGTCGGTTGATGGAGATGGAAGAAGATAGGATCCTAGCAGGATTCTAGCAAGAAGTATAGAAGGCAAGAGATAAATATTAGTATGGTAGACATATCAAGAGGAAGAGTTTCAATGAGGGAGACCTAGTCTTGGTGTAGGATAGTAAATTTCGTCAGCATCCAAGGAAATTCAGAACACATTGGTTGGGACCATACAAAGTGAATCCTATCACGGATGGGCGATCTATACAATTGAAAGATTTTGGAGGAACAAAACTGAAAGGAATGATCAATGGAAGTCGAATGAAATTATATAGGGACATTTGACCTCCTAGTTCTTAGAAATCTACAATGTAGTAAGAAGATATGTATATAGTTTATTATAGTAGAAGTTAAGAGATACAAAATGAGAAAAATAAATTAAAAGAAGAAAAAAAAGAAAAGACATAAAATAAAAATAGATAGACGTGCATGGAATGTTTTGATAGAATATAACTACTGGAATAGAACAATGTGTTACATGAAAATCAGGGATAGAAAAAACTGTTCACAAGAGAGAAGTTAACTCGTAGAAAGGCACAACGTGCAAGAAACAAAACAAAAAGTGAAAAAGTGACAATTGTCAGTGCGACACAACTTTTACTTCTTTGTCTTGCTATATAGTCAGAAAAAGGGAGGAAAGAAACCCATTGTGTTATTTACTAAGGATAATAATGAAGAGTCGAGTGGAAGAGATATAGAGTGCAAATTTGACCCACCTCTATCGATTTTGAATTCTATAGTCTAGATTTCCTCACCATGTCACCACCAAGAGCTGGAGAACTGAGAAGAACCGGACGAAACACACCGAGTAGCACTCGGGTGCCACTAACAAGAACAAATGAGATGACCACATTGGTGGATGTGGAAAAAATACACACACCATAGTAAGAGCATACCACAGTGCATGTGGAGGAGGAGCAGGACCCCTCGCAGGAGCCCGAGCATCCAGAAGCGGATGTCAAACGGATGAAATTTGATGCATCCAGGGGAAAGGGCCACAACAAGAAGAATAGTCCATAGTTTCGATGCAGCATGGCCTAGAACCTGAAGAGAAGCAGAGAATGTCTCACCAAGACACACCAGCAGTTGGGGTATCATCCCCACAAGTGATAGAGAAGGTACGAGGAGAAAGCAGTGTGCAGGGCGTACAACAAACACATACAAAACTATCCATGGTAATGTCAAGGATTCCTTAAGATGTAATGGTGTATGATGAGATGGTAGGAGGGGTCAATGGACTCAAATACTTCAACCATGATGTGTCTGATGCCATAAATTTCCTGGATTTGGAAGCATAGAGCTATCTAGAGTTAAAAGGAGAAGGAACATCATGCACTCTACTGTTGGAGCATGTGTAGTGGATCTTGGGACTATACAACACTCACATAATGAACCTAGTAGACATATTGCACATTGGGTGTGTTAAAGACATAAATGGATGTGTAAAGAAGCTGTTAGATAGGGTGCACGGAGGCATCTTATGGATGGATAGGCTAATGCCAATCAATTTCTATCTCATCACAGTAATTACAGGGATACCCATAGATGGGGAGAATCTAGAACAATACCTAGAAGAAAAAACCAAGGAGAAAGCAATATCAATTGAGATGAGAGAAAAGTATGGCACAAAGAGGGGTAACAGGGGTATCACGATCACCGACATCAATGATCCTGTGATACGATTTGCAACATGATTGTTGGGTTGCAAAATAATGTGCAAGTGCAGAAAGGAAGAAGTACCTGAAGGAGTAGTAGAAGTTGTAGCGCAATGCAGGAAGGGGATATCTATGAGGTGGGCCCCTTATTTACTAAAATCATTCCTTGAATACTGCAATGATGCACAAGAATGGGGCAATGAGTTCCACTGTTCGTGGTTACTCATTCTCACTACACTTATTGGATGGAAATAAACTACATGCATTCTATTCCTGCCAAGCAAAGGAAAATGTAGCATAATGTCCTTCACATCCCTTCACAAAAAAAATGATCCCAAGAAGAAAAAACTTAACAACTACCTATTTATGATATACGTGATAAAGATCCAAAATTGAGTTGCAGAAACATGAAGGATTCCCATAGAAACTATCCACGAGTTTGGGAAGATAGTGAACTTCCAAGCATCATGCCACAATATGTGGCTACATGAAAAGAGGGATCCATCCAAGGAGTGGCTGCAACTAAAATACTGCGTAACAATACAAAACATCTAGATTGAGGTCTAGGAATGGCTTGAGGAGTGGATGTTGATTAAGGTTGGTTGTCATTAATGTCAACCCTTGAAGAAAGACCCATAGTACAAAGGTTGGGTAATGGACCCAAGATTGTTTGATGTAAATATGACTCATTATTTTCTTGTCATGGTTGATAAAAAGTAGAAATGGATAAAGTCCAAAGTGGTCCCCTTAAGATTAAATCCCTCACGGGAAGACGCTTTGCAGATTGAGTTATTCTAGAAGTATGGTTAGAGAATTGATGCTTATTTGTGGAATAATTAGATGAAGATCAGTGAATTTTTTAGTGAAACTATCCTATATAGATAGTGCTTGTCATGCCATTTCCCGTGGTATGTGGAACATCACACAACTCCTCACATTTCGAGAGTTATGGCCTTATGAAGTTGGAGGGCCCTCTTATGTCAACTAGAATCCCCAAAAGGTCAAAGTAGTCAAAGTGGTTTAAGAGATTTAAGAAGGAAAATAATAAAGTGAATTGATGAGTGTAATATAATTCAAATTCAATACAAAATAAATTATTTAAATAATAAATTTAATGGAGAAATTAGAAGTGGGTTAACCCTAAAATAAGGAAAGTGGGCAAGGTGACCTAGTAGATGTTTTTAAGGAAGCTACTTGGAGAGTATAAATAAGAAGCAAGGCTCTCTCATTTTAGACACACTTGAGAATATTGAATACCTATAGGTGTATGGGGTAACCAAAGGATATCAAAGTTGAATTTCTAAGCGAAGGTCAATAAAAGAAGGTTGGAATTAAAGGAAGGATAAATTCTTTTGATGATGCTTTCTAAGGTATGTTATTTATAGGTCATCTCACCATTTTCGCAATAATTTTTTTTATAGAATGATTCAGACCATGAAATTTCTATTCCATTGAGGAAACATATCCAAGTATATGTGGTAAAAAATTCATCTTGTGGTTCATTGTATTTTTGTAGTTACACTCCGTGGAAAATAGTGTTTCTGGCTAGTCTTGAAACTAGTCAAAAATAGGTGTTTCGGGTAAAAATGTCATAACTTATTCATAACAGATCCAAATTCAGTAAGACAAAAAAATTTCATTATATTACACTCTTTATTATTCATTTTAATAGTTTCATATCGATTCAACAAATATTCCATGTGGGGAATGCTCTACAAGGTCGCTCTCTAGAATAAGCCAAAATTCAGGAAGGCATGCCATTTTTTCTATAACTACTTTTTTGAGAGGTTCCAAGTAGTGAAACCTAGAGGAATTACATAAAACACACTTAAGAACATTGTGTATCAGTTTCATATATTTATTCATTACTAGTCATGTGAGACTAAAGAAAAGTTTGATGTAAATGCTAGTATATTGTTGTTTAAAGTTAAAGAAGGTTTGTAGGTATGTGATAATATAGACCAGGTCTATTACATTGTTATAAATCATATTTGGATGATCAAATTGATGAGGCCGTTTGGTTGAGGTACAAGTTCGGTACATGGTTGAGACAAGTAGTTGATGAGTTGTTAAGCCCTAATATTGGCTCATTACCACTTAATTGGGGCATATTAGATTAGTAATGTTATTTTATTTATGTCGGCTTTAGGCCATTAGTTGTAATTTAGATTAGTGATGTTAT
>JZKD02S0652007.1:452471-471997 GCA_000966675.3 Picea glauca | reverse complement strand
GGAGGTTGCCCCCTCGAAGAGGCTTATTATCTGAAATTATCTCTTTTTCAAGGCGTTGAGTACTTTTCCTGAGGTTTTTCTATGCTATATTGATGTTTGGTTCTTAACATGAGTTGACACATACATGAGGTGTATAGTTGATGATTTTGATACATATTGATGAGTCATATTTAATGAGTAGTTGACACGTGATTGGTACATACCTAGTACATGGTTGGTTTTACTTTTTTTTATGGTACATCTTGATTACAGATTGTTTGGTACAGGTTGGTGCATGGTTGATGCACTTTTTTATGGTACAGGTTGATTACAGGTTGAGGTACAGGTTGATGCATAGTTGATGCATGGTTAAGATTTACTGGTACATGTTTACAATGGTATATATCACAGTGATAGTGTGACAGTGGTTTCATCATTCTACTTCCACTTCAGGACGGTTGGATGGGGCAAGGACAGGTGGTTTTAGCCACCTTCCGATTGTAGCCGGAGAACATAGGGGGTTGTAGAATCCTTCTAGTTGTATCCATATAATTGGGGAGTTGGAGCTTCCCTCAGGTTGTAGCCTGAGAAACCAAGGGGTTGGAGCCTCCTTCCAGTTGCAGCTGGAAAATAAAGGAAGTTGGTGCTTCTAATTGTTATCACTCCAAGAGTCACTCCCAAACTACAAATGAGAGTAATATTGGTAACATAGAAATATAAATGAATTAAAATAGTTTGAATAGGTGGATGAATAAGAGAAGAGTAAAAATGAGGGCATTAGACTGCTGCAAATACATTCCATTCGACATGTAGTCATAACATCGTACAAATCAAAGGAAATCAAGTTGCCTACCAGACAAAAGGCTTATGAAAATATGGATAGAATAATAGAAGGTAAAAAAAGAGAATAATATCCACATAAAGAAGATCCTTTATGTAATATATATTAAAGGGTGCTTGAACAATAATCTGTGATTAACAAGCAATTACCACAAATCCTTCTCAGCTCATTAATTCATTAACCAAAGGCAACTTTTGATCTTCAAAATCTGTAAATATTACTCAAGAAATATGACAAGATAAAATGATAACAAAGAACAAAAATTATGATACGAAACTCTAATGAATCTTTAATGGCATAAATCCTAATTACAACAGGCCCCCAGGCTTACAATTGAGCAAATAAATTGTTCCTCTAGCTCTTTCCTCTCTTGGATCATGAATCCAAACCCTTATCCTCAAGAGATATCCTTCCTTAAATATAAAATAACATCCAAATAACCTTATGAGGTCGAATCCCATATCCTCCATTGGATTATAAGACTTGGAGATAGGTGGCAACAATCAAAGAGACAAAAATCCAACAAACTACTAATTTTCATGAATTTGTTGGAAGTCATTAATAAATTGTTTCCACCTCATGCATGAGGCCTTTGATGGAGATAAATATTAGGTGCAGGTGTCCCTTGACATCTAAATAATCCATGATAATCCATTCAAATCCTCCTTGACAAGTGGAAACCTCCCAACAAGGTGAATATCAAAACTGTGACAGCTATAGGAAATTAGGTAGTGGTGTTATAAAACAGTTGGTAGCGCCATTTATATGTATAATATCTCTCAAAAAATACCACATTTTGAAAAACTGAGAGAGTTTTTTGTTATTTGGAATGTTATGAACAAATACCTCCTCCAGTTTTCAAAAATACCTTCTCAATTGTTCATAATCCAAGTTTCAAGTTATTGACTCAAAAATGGTAAACTAACTCTGCACAATTCATTTTCTGCTAGAATTTAGGTAGCGCCTGCCTGTGTGTCTACGTGTAATGCAGTAGCATACATCCATGGGTGATTTTTATTCTTGGAACCTTGTGAGAGCGTTTTCAATTCTTTTTATTGACACTTGGCACCTTAACAAATCTTTTTCTAACATAAGCTCGATGGGGGATAGAGTCCTCCCTATGAGGCTCTAAAAACTCTTGTAGTTTCAGTGCCTTATCATTTGGGCTTGTGGAGTCATTCTTTGTTGCATCGTGTTGAAGAAAAAATACTGACAACTTATATTACTCTACTTTCAATCAAAAATAAAACACACCTACTCTTGATGGAGCTTATTTATGTATAAAACATAAGCTAGTTGTCTTTTACAATGGGCTAGGTGAAGGAAAACTTCCACCAAAGCCATTCAAGCAACTTTTTGACATGAGTCTTTATAATTCCAATGATTGAAAACACACAAGAGGAATATGAAAATGGTTTGAAAACCTTTCCTATATCTCCTCTGACTACTGTTGACACAATAAAGTTTACAGGTTACAAAACATTTGAGAAATACAAATCCATATACACCCCTACAAGGTCATGAAAATGGTGACAAAACGCATGGACCTGATAGCATATTTCTTTTTCCACTTCAAGTTGCTTACTGTAAAATATGGGTACAAGTGGAAGAAGGATTGAGTTAGGCGGTTGCTTATCAATTGATGATTGTTGATTTACTTATGGTTGTGTATAGACGATCTCTTAATGTGCCTCAACTAAGCGCTACTCCTGGTCAAATATTTGGGTTATGTCTTTTGTGACAAGGCCAACCTCTGCATCATAATCCCTGTCTTCATAGTGATCAAATATAGGATAATCTTCCAGCTCATCATCACTAGAATATTCATCAAAAATGGGTTTCCCTTCATACCTATGATCAACCTCTAAAACAATAATTGCATCAAGAATATAATTGTTAAAAATATCCATTTCAAGAACAACAATAATTGCTACTTCTAGTTGTTCATACACATGATTTTCATCTAAAAACAAGTTATGAATGTTTTCGTCTTCGAATACAGGATTATTCTTTATTCTTTCATTTGGACAATGAATAAAATTGTTTTCATCTTTATATTCGAAAGAGTAATCTAATATATCTTGAGCAGATTCTACATATCCCTCACAACAATTATGAAAAATACTTTTAGAGGGATAAAACCTTTTGTAGTGTTCATTGAATGCTCTGTTGAAATCCTTCAAGGATGAAATGTTGGAAGGGGGTAACGAGAAATACCATTTACGTGCATGCCCATCCAATGAATACATGAACATTTTCATCAAAATATCTTCATGATGGATGTCAAGTTGTTGCATCAAAGCATGAAATTATTGAACATGCTCAATAGGGATGTTATCCTTACCTTCATAAAATCTAGTCAGGAAATCTTGCCAATCATTAATAAGAACCACAGGATGTGGATACTCATCTATGGATGAGAAATTGAGTGGGGCAAACCTCTTGGCAAGGATAGCCTTCATAGCCATTTAATTGGTCTCATTCCAGTCGAGTCACCAACAGATTTTGCACAATGGATTTACCATAGTGAATGTGCAGTCTTGAAGGTGTCCAACTTCAGTCACCATCTAAAGTTGGAGCTAGGCAATTTCGTTCTTCCCGGTGAGATTTTCAATCTGCTCAAATCCGTCCCCGACAATGATGCCAATTATGTTATCACTCCAAGAGTCACTCCCAGGCTGCAAATGAGAGTAAGCTTGGTAACACATAAATGTAAATGGATTCAAATTGTTTGAATAGGTGGATCATCAAGAGAAGAGTAAAAAGGAGGGCATCAAACTGCTGCAAATATCTTCCATTTGGCATGGAGTCATAACATCCTACATATGAAAGGAAATCAAGTCGCCTACCAGACAAAAGGATTATGCAAAGATGGATAGAAGAATAGAAGGTAAAAAAAGAGAAGAATAATCACATAACATATATCCTTTCTGTGATATAGATTAAAGGGTGCTTGAGCAATAATATATGATTAACAAGCAATTACCACAAATCCTTTGCAACTCATGAATTCATTAACCAAAGGCAACTTTTGATCTTCAAAATATGTAAATATTACTCAAGAAAGATGAAAAGATAAAATTATAAAAAAGAAAACAAAGACTGATAAGAAACTTTCATGAATCTATAATGGCAGAAATGCTAATTACAACAGGCCCTCAGGCTTACAATTGAGCAAATAAATTGTTCCTCTAGCTCTTTTCTCTCCTGGATCATGAATCCAAACCCTTATCCTCACGAGATATTCTTCCTTAAATAGAAAATAACATTCAGATAACCTTAGGGGGTAGAATACCATATCCTCCATTAGATTATAAGCCTTGGAGATAAGTGGCAACAATCAAAGAGACAAAAATCCAACAAACTGCCAATTTTCAAGAATTTGTTGGAAGTCATTAATAAATTGTTTCCACCTCATGCATGAAGACTTGATGGAGATAAATATTAGGTGAAGGTTTCCCTTGACATCTAACTAATACTTTATAATCCATTCAAATCCTCCTTGACAAGTGGCAACCTCCCAACAAGGTGAATATCAAAACCGTGACCACTACAAGAAATTAGGTAGCGCCACTGTAAAATAGTTGGTAGCGCCACTTTTATGTATAATATCTTTCAAAAAATACAACATTTTGAAAAACTGAGAGAGGGTTTTGTTATTTGGAATGTTATGAACAGAAACCTCCTCCAATTTTCAAAAATACCTTCTCAATTTTTCATAATCCAAGTTTCAAGTTAGTGACTCAAAACTAGTAAAATAACTCTACACAATTCATTTTCTACCAGAATTTAGGTAGTACCCGCCTATGTGTCTGCGTGCAATTCGGTAGCGTAAATACATGGGTGATTTTGATTCTTGGAACCTTGTGAGAGTGTTTTAAATGCTTGTTCTTGACACTTGACACCTTAGCCAATCTTGTGCTAACACTAATGAATGTAATTCTTCAAGACATATAAGAAAAAACATTATGTGGTTTTCTCCCGATTTGGGTTTCCACGTAAAACACTAGTGTACTGTGTATGTGTGTGATTGTTCATTTCTTATTGCTCATTATTGGATAATAATTCTACATTGATATAACACTTGGATTATTTAAAGAAAAAATATTATAATTATGTTATTACTGATTCACCCCCCTCTCAGTAATCCAATAATTGGCATCAGAGTAGGTTCCTTCAGAAATCATTTAACCACTGAAAGGTAGATCATGGAGAGTACCAACTTGTATAAAAATGGAATACCACAGTTTGATAGACAAATGTATTCTTTCTGGAGCATAAGGATGAAGACATATATACATGCATTGTGATTTCAGGTTTGGCAATCAATTGTAGATGGATACACAAAACCAATAGTTCCACCGACAAATGACAAAGTAGTGAAACTGAATGAGAATAATTCCAAAGCCAAAAATGCACTTTTGAATGGTCTCAGTGATACGGTATTCACCAAAGTTGCACATTTTGAATCCACTAAAGAGATTTGGGACATGCTTCGAAATATTTATGGAGATACAAAAGTCAAAGAAGCAAAGATTCAAACTTACAGAGGTCAGTTCAAACAACTAAAAATGAAGGAAGATGAGAATGTTACAGCCTACTTCTTACGAGTCGATGAAACAATGAATGAAATCATAGGATTGGGAGAAGAAATTGAAGAATCTGTAATTTTTCAAAAAGTACTAAGATCTCTTCCTATGAGATTTAACCCTAAGATACCAACAGTAGAAGAAAGATCGGATCTAAACTCAATAAGCATGGACGAACTGCATGGAATATTCATAGCATATGAAATGAGAACTAAACAAGAAATTCCAGATGTAAAATAAGCAACCTTCAAAGCACCCAAAAGATCAAATCAAAAGAAAAAGGAACAAGAAGAATATAGCAGCAGCAGTGATGTGTTAGAAGATGATGAAGATGTGGCCAACTTCATCAAAATACTAAACAAGGGAAACAACGGTAGGTATAGAGGTAGTCTTCCTTTAAGTTGTTTTAATTTTGATGGTATTGGTCATTTTTCTAACAAATGTCCTCATAAGAAAAAGAGAAATGATGAGCGTTACTCAAAAGTTAAACAGACATATAAAGGAAAAAGAACTACAAAGAAAGTTTTGAAGAAAAACTTATGCACCAAAGAAGACATCTCATCATTAGATGAAGATGAAGTCAGTGACAGTGAGATGGGAAGAGTTCTATTCATGGCAGTAAAAGACTTTGACAAAGAAGACTTCGAAGAAGAATATGAAGAAGCCAAAGAAGAATATGAAGAATTCAAAGAAGAAATTGAAGAGCCAGAAGTTGACTATCGAGAAGAATTAATGTGTGCCATAAAATTTATCAAAAGAGAAAAGAAGAAAAACAAGAGATTACAAGTAGAACTAGACAAGAAAAATGACACTAGAGAACTAGAAGAAATGATCACAAAATTGAAGGTTCAAATAGAATAAGATAAAAGAATTGAAGAAGCACTCAAAGAAAAGCTAGAAGAAAAGGACAGAATCATTGGAAACTTGGAAGCAAAGATTGTCACACTAAGAAAGGATATTCAAAAGAAAAATATGAGGAATAGCCCAAAAGTTTTGGATGACATTATGAACAGTCCAAAATCTCATCTTGACAAGACCAGATTAGGATACAATCAGACAGAAAAGGGATCAAGCTCCAAAACAATAGAGAAAGAAACATATCCAAAAATCTATGCAGAAACAATCAAAGGGGATAGAAGGATATACAAGGAAGATTACAAGGATACTCCTCCACCAAGAAGAGTCAGATTTCAGAATAAAAAATAGACAGGTAGGCCTCAAGAAGAAGAAGGATTCATAAGAGCACCTCCTTTCAGAATATCTTCAACTCCCAGGTATCAAACTATATTTTTTGTTTTATGTTATGCATGTAATAATTTAAAGTTGTGAATTGGAGAGCTAACAATAGGATCAATAACAACTTTGAGAGTCATACACAAAGGGGTTATTCAAGAAGACCTAGTGAAACACAGATAAGAAGTTACAATAGGTTTGAATCCTTGAGCACTAAAGTGGAATGTTACAAATGTAACAATTTTGGACACGTGGACAAAGATTGCAGAATGACAGTCCCTCCAAAGGAACCTCAATAGAATAACAACAGTCACAGAGAGGAACCTCAGAAAATGACATGGATAAGAAAGCAAGATTAGTATAGCAATGAAGAATTCACAATCTCTCTACAAGATAAGCAGAAGAAACGTGGTTGGTATGTTGAAAGTGGGTGTTAAAAACACATGAAAGGTGATAGAGACAAGTTTCTTACATTATGAAAGGAAAGAGATGGATCAATCTCCTTTGGAAATGATGATTCAGTCAAAATCATTGGAAAAGGAATAGTCTGAATTGGGAACAAGAATGAAAAGGAAGAAAATGTTCTACTAGTAGAAGACATGAAACACAATATTCTAAGTGTGAGTCAAATGTGTGATCAAGGTCATAAAGTTACTTTCTATTCACAAAAGTGTGAGATAAGAAAAAAAGGTTCAGGGAAATTGGTTGCTACAGCTGCAAGAACTTCAAGCAACATATATGTGTTAAGTGAAATTGGAAATGAAAAGTGTTGTATAGGAAAGGAAGATGAAAATTTTCTATGGCATGGAAGAATGGGTCACATACATTTTGATAACCTTTTCAAGGTCAGCAAAACAGAAGCAGTCAGATAAATGGCCCAACTCATGAAACCAACCAACACTTTATGGAAGCATTGTCAACAAGGAAAGAAAACAAAGACCATGTTCAAATCAAAGGAATAGTCAACAACAAGACCACTGGAAATTGTGCATATCAATCTAGTTGGACCAACTAGAACAAAGGGCTTAAAAGGTGAGAAATACTTTATGTTATTAGTTGATTATTATACAAGAATGACTGCAGTTTTCTTTCTCAAGAATAAGTCAGAAGCTTTTGAAAACTTCAATATATACAAGGAAATGGTTGAAAATTAAATGGATTCAAAAATCAAATGTTTGAGATCTGATAATGGAGGATATTTCACCTCAAAGGAATTTAAGGACTACTGCAGAAATCATGGAATAAAAAGAAAATTCTCCCTTGCTAGGACACCTCAACAGAATGGAGTTGTTGAAGGAAATAATGGGACAGTATAGGAAATGGATTGAAAAATGATAATGGATTCATAATTGACATATATTTTTTGGAAACAGGAAGTACATACAACAATTCACATTCAAAACAGAGTGATTCTCAGAAAGAGAACTAACAAAACTCCTTATGAACTATGGAAAGGAAGACCAACAAATGTAAATCACTTAAGATTTTTTGGAAGAAAATACTATATGAAAAGAGAAGATAGTGGAATGAGAAATTTTGACTCTCACGTGGACAAAGGGGTACTTGTTGGTTACTCAAGTAAAAGGAAAGAATACAAGTGTTACAATCTAAGATTGAAAAAAATTGTGGAAAGCATCAACGTGACAATTGATGAAACAGGCAGACCAAAATCAAAGAAAGAAGAAAATAAATAAATGAAACAACCCTTAGAAGAAGAAAAAGAAGTAGAAGAGGCATATGAAGAGAATCTGATAGAAGTAGAAGAGAAAGTTCAGTAAGAACCTCCAAAGACACCCAGTAAACGAGTACAGAAGAATCATCCTTCAGAACAGATTATCGGAAACAAAGATGCAGGAGTTGAGACTAGAAGAAAAATATGCTCACCAAAACAAACACACCTAGCACTATCATCTACAATTGAACCAAACTATTTTGAAGAATACAACAAGGATGAATTTCTGAAAAATCCCATGGGTGAAGAATTGGATCAAATAGAGAAAAATGACACTTGGGAACTGGTTCCAAGACCAAAGAATACAAATGTGACACAAAGTGATTCTTCAGGGATAAATTGAATGAAGATGGACATGTTACAAGGAAAAAATATAGATTGGTATGTAAAGGATATGCACAGGTTGAAGTAATCGACTTTGAAGAGACATTTTCCCCAGTTGCCATAATGGAAGCAATCCGTTTTATTTTAGCTTATGCATGCTCCAAAAATATTAAAATGTATCAAATAGACGTAAAATTAGCTTTTCTGAATGGGGAAATTGAAGAAGAAGTCTACATTGAAAAACTAGAAGGATTTCAATTGTCAGCAAACACAAATTATGAGTGTAAATCAAAGAAGTCATTGTATGGTATAAAACAAGCTCCTAGAGAATGGTACTATAGACTGGATAGGTATCTATAGCAGATAGGGTTCAAAAAAGGAAGTGTAGACAACAACCTCTACATCAAGGTAAGTCAAGGTAATATTTTATTAATTGAAGTTTATGTCGATGATATTATTTTTGGTAGTGATGATGACAGGTTAAGCCATAAATTTGCAAAAGATATGCAAAATGAATTTGAAATGTCGTTACTTGGAGAACTATCCTTATTTATGGGACTTCAAATACGCCAAAGCAACCAAGGAATTTTTATTTCTCAAACCAAGTATATCAAAGAAATGCTAAAAAGGTTTGGTATGGAATATTGCAAACCAGTTATCACTCCCATGAAAACCATTTGCAAGTTGAGCAAAGATGATGATTTGAAGTCTATAGATCAGAAACAATACAGGTCAATGATTGGTAGCCTACTATAAGTGACAGCATCCAGACCAGATGTACTGTAGGCAGTTGGACATGTGGCATGATTTCAAGCAACACCAAAGGAATCACATGTATTAGCAGTGAAGAGAAATTTTAGATATCTCAAAGGAACAAAAGAGTTTGGATTATGGTATCCAAAAGGAAAGGATCTATCATTTATTGCCTACACAGATGTAGATTGGGCAGGTTGTGTTGATGACCGATGAAGCACTAGTGGAGAATAATTCTACTTGGGTGAGTGTTTAGTATCATGGCTAAGAAAGAAACAATCATCAGTATCCTTATCTACAGCTGAGGCATAGTACATTGTAGAAGCATCATGTTGTACACAAGTTATTTGGATGAAACAAACTCTGACAGATATACAGGTTGAGTATGATGAGCCCATTACAATCTATTGTGATAATACAAGCACCATCATTATCTCAAAGAATCTAATGATGCACTCCAAGATGAAGCACATTCCAATCAAGTATCATGTTTTACGTGAACATGTTGCAGAAAAGAACATCAGAGTTGAGTATGTGGGCACAAAAGAACAAGTGGCACACATCTTTACAAAACCACTTCCACAGGAAGCCTTTGAGTATCTTCGCCAGAGACTTAGAGTTATTTCTACTCCAAAATGATTTATTTTGAATGCTTATCTTATATGTCTTATATGTACACAACAAATCACCATAAGAAGGCAGTTTAGTCAGGGGGAGCAGCCCCAGATGGAAAGATACCTTTTCCATTGATGAAAAAGGAGGAGAGATTTATCAGATGCAGAGGACAGAGGCATGGTTCCAAGGGGAGCATGAGTGATATGATTTCATTATTGCATCAGAGTGTTTCCATCCATTCCAAAGGGGAATATTGTTGATTAAGGTTGGTTGTCATTGATGTCAACCCTTGAAGAAATCCCCGTAGCACAAAGGTTGGGTAATGGACCAAATATTGTTTGATGTAAAGATGAATCATTATTTTCATGTCATGGTTGATAATAAGTAGAAATGTATGAACTCCAAAGTGATCCCATTATGGTGAAATCCCTCACGGGAAGATTCTTTGTGGATTGAGTTATCCTAGAAGTATGGTTAGAGAACCCATGCTTATTTGTGGAATAACTAGATGAAGGTCAGTAAATTTTTCAGTGAAAATATCCTAGATGGATATTTATTTCCATGCCATTTTTTATGGTATGTGGAACGTCACATAACTCCTCACAGTTTGAGAGTTATGGCCTTACAAAGTTGGAGGACCATCTCATGTCATCTAGAAGCCCCAAAAGGTCAAAGTAGTCACAGTGATTTAAGAGATTTTAGAAGGTAAATAATAAAGTGAATTAATGAGTGTACTATAATTCAAAGTGAATACAAAAAAAATTATTTAAATAATAAATTTAATGGAGAAATTAGAAGTGGGTTAGCCCTAAAATAAGGAAAGTGGGCAAAGTGACCTAGAAGATGTTTTTAAGGAAGCTACTTGGAGAGTATAAATAAGAGGCAAGGCTCTCTCATTTTAGACACACTTGAGAATATTGAATACCTATAGGTGTTTGAGGTAACCAAAGGATATCTAAGGTAATTTTCTAAGGGAAGGTGAATAAAAGAAGGTTGGAATTCAAGGAAGGATAAAAATTTTTGATGATGCTTTCTAAGGTATGCTATTTACAGGTCATCTCACAATTTTTTCAATAACGTTTTTTATAGAATGATTCTGACCGTGAAATTTCTATTCCATTGAGGAAACATATCTGAGTATCCATGGTAACAAATTCATCTTGTAGGTCATTTTATTTTTGGAGTTACACTCTGTGGAAAATAGGGTTTGTGGCTAGTCTTGAAACTAGTAAAAAACATGTGTTTCGGGTAAAAACATCATAAATTCTTCATAACATATACAAATTCAGTAAGATAAAATGTTTTGGTTTTATTACAGTCTTTATTATGCATTGTAACATTTTCATATCAATTCAACAAATATTCTCGTGCGGGGAACGCTCTACAAGGTCACTCTCTGGAATAATCCAGAATTCAGCAAGGTATGCCATTTTTTCTATAGCTAATTTTCTAAGAGGTTCCAAGTAGTGAAACCTAAAGGAATTGCATAAACATGATGAATAACATTTTGTATCAATTTCAGATCATTATTCATTACAGGTACAAAGTTATGATTATTTCAAGTTAGGTTTGTTGACTAATCCAAAACTAGTCATGTGAGACTAAAGAAAAGTTTGATGTAATTGATAGTATATTGTTGTTTAAAGTTAAGGAAGGTTTGCAGGTATGTGATTATATACACCAGGTCTATTATAGAGCTATAAACAATATTTGGAAGATGAAATTGTTGAATGCTTTTGGTTGAGGTACAATTTGGGTACATGGTTGAGACAAGTAGTTGATGAGTTGGCACATACATGAGGTGTATAGTTGATGATGTTGGTACATATTGATGAGTCATAGTTTATGAGTAGTTGACACATCATTGGTACATACTTGGTACATGGTTGGTTGCACTTTTTTATGGTATAGGTTAATTATAGATTGTTTGGTACAGGTTGGTGCATGGTTGATGCACTTGTTTATGGTACAGGTTGGTTACAAGTTGAGGTATGGGTTTATGCATGCTTGATGCATGGTTTAGATTTATTGGTATAGGTTTACATTAGTATATCTCAGAGTGATAGTGTGATAGTGGTTCCATCATTCTACTTCTACTTCAGAGTTGTTGGATGGGTCAAGGACAGGTGGTTGTATCCACCTTCCAATTTTAGCTAGAGAACATAGGGGGTTGTAGCCTCCTTCTGGTTTTAGCCAAAGAGTTGGGGAGTTGGATATTCCCTTGAGTTGTATCCTAAGAAACTAAGGGGTTGGAGCCTCCTTCCAGTTGCAGCTGGAAAACAAAGGAATTTGGTGCTTCCAATGAATGTAATTCTTCAAGACATACAAGAAAAAGTATTCCATGGTTTTATCCTGATTTGGGTTTCCATGTAAAAAACCGGTGTACTTTGTATGTGTGTGATTTTTCATTTCTTATTGTTCATTATTGGATACTAATTCTACATTGATATAACACTTGGATTATTTGAAGAACAAGGATTATAATTACGCTATTACTGATTCACCCCCCCTCTTAGTAATCCAACAGTGGAGAACGCGAACAATCCCAAGGATGGTGCTAGGAGAAAAAACAAGGATGCACGATAGACTACTCATTGCACAGTAGACAAGCACAAATAGTGCAAGAAAAAAGAAAAATACGACACAGAGCCAAGAAGGGGGAAATAGTCCCATACAAAATAATACCAGAATGAAGAAGAAATACGAACATGGTTCTACATAAGGACCATCACATATAGACCCAACAACAAGAGGAACAACAAAACAAGTGCAAACAAAGACACAAAAAACATCCATGGAAGAATGAGAAGGGTGAGACACAGGCATGGATACAGAGATGCGAGAAGCATCAGAACCATCATAGGACCAAAGGAAGAGAATATGGGAGAAATCAAGGGGCTGCAAAAATAAGTTCAAGGACCACAAGAAACCCATGGAGACATCATTGACGATAGATGAAATGGAGATGATAGCCATGGTAGTGGAAGATTATATGTCAAAGGTGTGTGAAAATGCCAAAAATCACAGAGCTTCAATTTTGGAGAAAATAAAAGAGGTGAAAACTACATTGGAGTAGTTGAAGGTTAGGATAGAGAAACAACAGCATGAGACAACAACACCAGCTAAAGAAGAGGCACTAGTGGGAGAGACAATGTATATCATGGCGCAGGGGAGCGTAAACTTCTGAATTACTCCTAAAATGTTGTTTATAGATGAGGAGACAGCATAGAGGCCCCTAAAGAAAATTGAAATGATGGAATTGGCATTACCCAAGTTTCCAACCAAATCATTGTACAAATTATAAGTGATTTTCGTGCAAGATATTTTGTCCATAGTAAGGTTCAACACAACAAACTTACAATTGGTGCAAAAAGACAACACCTCATTGAAGGAGGCACTTAGCTAGGAAGGGAGGGAGAAAAAGATGGTGTAGCAGAAGGTGGATGAAATGGAAAACTAGATATATGTTGTATTCCAATCCATCTTGGATAGAGAAGGAGTACAGGGAGTGTCAGCACAAGAGAAAATGCAGAAGATAGCACAAATGTTGCAACACTACAAGGACCAAATCAAAGAACTAGAGGAGTGCTCAGTTCCCACAACTCCTCCAAAAATCAGAGTGTAAAGAGAGAAGGATGTGACAACTTATACATAAAATATCACACAGAACATACACAGGATGAAAAAACTCCTGCAGAAGAGTGCCCAGCTATGGACACAACTTCTAGAGGATGAGAGCTTACAATATCTGCAAGGGAAGGAGGGAAAAATACATGCAGTCATTGGATAAATCAAACAATGATAGATAACGATGTCACCATAACAAAAGATCAATATTTATGTAGAGATGAAGACTTTACAGGTAGAGGAAAAGGAAGTACAATCGCAAAAGATGACATGACGGGCTCAGTTAGAGCCCCTACAAGAAAATGAAAAGAAAATTTTCACTGAGATCGATGCAGAATAATTGAATGTAGAGTGCAAATGTGTGGAAGGAGGAGATCTTCTACAAAAATTAGTCATCATGCAGCTCTTGGAAGACATGGTTGAAAGGAGAATTCAGGATCAGGCACAGTGCCAGAGAATCACTAAAATGTATGATGTGCTAGCACAAGCAGCGACAGTTGCTAGATTTAGGCAGTGACTCAGGATGAATCATGATGTGAGTGTTGGGGGCTTGTTGGGTGTAGGCCCATTTTGGAGAAAATCATGACATGGGAGAAATACAGTGGGTAGGAAAACCATTATGTGGAAAGAAAATGTGCATGAAGAGGAGGAAATCATGCAAGGTGTGCATCCGAGAAGACCTAAACATTCTAGGGTTAGGGTTTTGGTAAGAGGAGGTAATGGTTGGTAAGCCAAAAACATGTAAAAATAGGTACCTAGGAGGTCTAGGTCGGGGGTTGGTTATTTTTTTTGTTTGTGATTTTGATTGGTGTTGTTTGAAGACTCTTATTGGTTTTGGTTTTGGTTTTTAGTTGTGGTTCAGAATTTCTGTAAAATCCAATCTCATCTTGTAGGTTGTTGAGCTAAGGAGAGTAAATAAGGTACATATTTAGCATTATATCATAGGCTGAGGAGCCTGGTGTGATCTAGTCCACCTCATTGTATATCTTGACCCATTTGATGAAGAGTTGTAATGTGTGTGGCACTGTAGTTTTGGAAACATCATAATAAAAGAGTAGATCGGCCAAATATTTGTGGATGTAGCCTAGGAGGGGTGGAACCATGGTATATCATGTGTTATGTGTTGGAATATTGTGTATGGACTTTACTGTCAATGATTAGATGTTAGATGAATGCATGAATGACTTAGTTAGATATTTTATTTTTCATGCATGAATAAGAATGAGATAATATTCAATATAAGATGAATGTTAGAGTAAACAAATGAAGATCACAGAGTGTAATCCTAGATCCCAACTCATTCCCAAGCTACAAGCATATGAGCATTGTAGCCACCCATAAGAGTTACCTTGGGTGAGACTACACAATTCATTATGTGCATTGTGATGCCTTCTAGTTTACCAAGAGGGATGATAGTTTTAAGGGATTTTTTTAGAAACCATAGTAGACCTGAACCTGGGTCAGCCCAAGAATGGTAGTTAGAGGAAATAAACAACTAAGAGACATGAAAAATCTCACTTCTCTTATTTTGATTAATATAACTTTCCCTTTTGGCGGATTGAACTAAAAATTCTGAATTGATAGATGAGATACCTTTGCTTCCTATGTCCATGATCTTAGATTCATCTTCGAAATATGACCTTAGATCCTGATAAGTTGATGCAAAAATATTTTTCTTCCCCTTTTTATTGAATTTATTTTCTTGTAATTTTGGATGTAGGTTCCAACATTGTGATTCCTCATGTCATTTTTTCTTACATTCGGAACATGTAGGTCTTCCCTCGGCTTGCTTCATTGTGGTTGATTTCTTACTCTTCCATTTACCTTTTGATTTCTTCTCGAAATTGAATGGATTCTTATCTTCACTCTCATGCTTACCCTTACTAGCCTCTAGATGTGTAGCTTTTACTCACAACTTATCGATGTTAGCAGGGATAAACACTAGAATAGTGTGAAGAATATATGATTTCATTCCACCAATATACTTCAGAAGAGTTTCATGAGTATAAAAAAAAATCCCTATTGATAACTTCTTTTTTTTGAATTCTTGTGTATATGCCTGAATATTTTTTCCTTTACCCTTTTTTAGATGTTTCCATTTGATCATTGTCATTTTCATATCTTCTGGTGGATATAATTGTTTCCTTATATCCTTAGTAAACTTATCCTAGGAAGATATTACTTTATCCTTTTTAACAATAACAAGTTGAATCTTACTCTCCCACCATATTAACTCAATTCCACTCAGTCGAAGATAATATAACTGTCTCTTTGCAACCTCATCCATAATCCTTTGAACCCTGCAATATACCTCTATCTGTTGAATAGAATAAGTCAACTAAGAGGGGGGGTTAATTAGTTGTATAAAATTTCTTTCATTTTATAAGAAGATTACTTATTAATCAATAAATCGTTCTTTTAACATTTAACTTGCAGTAATACATTTAACAAATAAATATACAATCACATAAATGAAACAATGACACAGTGATATTTCATGAGGAAACCCAAAAGGGAAAAAACCTCTTCTTCTTATGAATGAAAGGAAAGCTCCAACTTCTCTTTACATTCTTATTTTATCTGAGCTACAACCTAGATGAGGTTGCTACCTCTATTTCTTCAGCACCTACTGAATGGAAGCTACAACTCCCAGATGTACAAGAACCAACTTGTACAAGAGACTTTTACAATCTCCCCTTGCTCCTCCCTACCACCCTGAAATCATTCTCTGTCACTAAGAACCTGCAAACCAACTTTTTATCCACTCTGTTAAAGATTAAGCATTCAAATCCTCTCTGCACGATTCATTCTTGACCATACCACTTTAGATTTTCCAATTTGCGTAAGTGTCTTCCTTCCTCTATCTTTTCTCTTATTCAATTTTTACAGATCCATATCTCTCTCATAATCCTCACTCCCTTTGTTTTCTCGCATCAATCACTCTTTTTAAACTTCCTGTATCATCAACGGGTATAATCAAAATCTCATCCTTCAAAGAATCAGTTATAATAACTGAATAACTTCCTTACAGTTTACATTCTTGGGCATACTAACAAGTTAATCGAAATGCATTTCACATTTTTGCATTTCCACAATTCGACAATACTGTGTCGAAGACTCTTAAAACATCAAATTACGAAACCCAAAATCTACACAAAAAGGTTTTTCAGAGTTTTCACATTTCGGCGTCTCGGCATATTGACATTTCTCATTTCTTGATTTTGGCATTTCTATTGTTGAAGTGTTTCGACACTTCAAGTCCCGATCCCTGAAATCTTTGGCGTTTCACATTTCAGTTTTTCGGTATTCCTGTGGTGAATTTTTTTTGACGCTCCATATCGCGATCCCCGAAACTACAAAATATAGCTTGGTTGAACTAGCTCCTTCCTCGAGCCTTCGTCAATGTGACCATTGGTTATGACTAGGTGCTTATTTATAAAGTGTTTTCACGATTTCCCATTTCGGCAATTTGCATTTTGGAACTTCAGGACTCCTGTGATGAAGAGGTTTTTTCTTACCCTAAAAAAAGTCCCGAAATAAAAACTCCTAAAATGTACATGGTTTCGCGTTTCAGTATGTTGAGAGGCATGTTGAGCCTGTACATATTGATCCACGCTGAGCCTGTACAAAGCCTATGCAAATTGATCCATGTTGAGCCTTTGCAAAGCCTGTGTAAACTGATCCACGTTGAGCCTTTAGCATTTTTAAAGTCTGACATTAATGACAAAACCATTGAACCTGTGAAAACTGATCCATGCCAACAAACGCCCCCTTTGGCATTGATGGAAAACTTTAAATCTATTCTCCCCCTTTTGACATCTATGGCAAAGGAATCACGCAATCGATGAACTGTCTTATTTGAATGCTGTAGAGTATTTGTATCTAAGCTAGAGTCTTCTCCTTCTGATTCTTGGACCTGTTCATCTTCATATTCAACTGTCCTTTATAGAAGACTCAACCTTTCTTATTGGGACTCCTTCATCAACCTTTTCTTTGCATAACTGGATGACTCCCCCTGAGAAAAGAAAAACACTTGCAAAGATGTATCATTTTAGTAGCAACTCCGCCTATCAATAACAGTCAATAAACCTGTGCAATCGGATTTTATAATGAAACCCTTGTAATCTTTTAGAATAAATTTGAATTACAGAGGGTAAATCCTCAACTGATCCCTGAGACTTTCAAATTTCATTTTAGTTAAAGGTTTAGTAAATACATCTGCAATCTGATCCTTTCTAACAACATATTCCACTTTAATAACTTTAGACATAACCTGCTCTCTTAGAAAATGATATTTAATGGGAATGTGCTTTGTTTTTGAATGCATAACAGGATTTTTAGAGATACTAATTACACTGGTATTACAGAAGATAGGTATAGGTTCATCATAATGAATATGGATATCTTCTAGCATCTGTTTCATACATATAATCTGAGTGCAACAAGTTGTAGCTGCTATGTATTCTTCTTCAGCAGTAGACATAGACACTACTGATTGTTTTTAACTTGACCAACATACACGACATCCTCCAAGAAAAAATGTTACTCCACTAGTAATCTTCCTATCATCAACACAGCCTGCCCAATCAGCATCAATGAACGCATATAAATCAAGCTGATTACCTATAGGATACGATAAACCATACTATGTTGTCCCCTTAAGATATCTGAAAAATTACTTTGACTGCAAGTAGATGAGAAGTTTTTGGTGAAGCCTGAAACCTGCCAACTTGAGAAACTGCATGCACAATATTAAGTCTTGTAGTTGTAGCATAAAAAATACTACCAATCATAGATCTGTATACTGTCTAATCAACATCTTTAGTATCATCAAACTTACTTAATTTACAACCAGTAACCATGGGAGTGCCGACTGGTTTAGATTCTTCCATCTAGAATTTCTTAAGAATTTCATTAATATACTTGGTTTGAGAAATGGAAATACCTTTATCAGATTGAGTAATTTGCAAGCCTAAGAAAAATTTCATTTCTCCTAGCATGGACATCTCAAACTCTTTCTGCATACTTTTAGCAAACTATTTACTAAGTCGATTATCATCACTACCAAAAATTATATCATCTACATATATCTCCACAATGATCGGGTTATCATTTTCTTCTTTAATATATAGGTTACCATCAGTGTTACCTTTCCTAAATCCTTGTTGCCTCAAATATTTGTCAAGTCTGGAATACTAAGCCCTTGGTGCTTTCTTCAGCCCATACAATGCCTTTTTAAGACTGTAAACATATTGTTCTGCTTCTTGTACCTGAAAACCCTCTGGTTATTCCATATATACTTCTTCCCCTAAATCACCATTCAAAAATGCAGACTTTACATCCATTTGGTAAACTTTAATGTGTTTATAACTAGCATAAGCTAGAATCAGTCTAATGGATTCCATTCTTGCAACAAGAGAAAAAGTTTCTCCATAATCTATTCCTTCTACCTGTGCATACCCTTTTCAAACCAGTATAGCCTTATTTCTAGTTATTTTACTTGCTTCATCCATCTTATTTCTGAAAATCTATTTAGCCCCTATGACATTCTTATTCAAAGGTCTAGGAACCAATTCCCATGTCTTATTCTTTTCTATTTGACTAAGTTCTTCATTCATTGCTTTCATCCAATGTTCATCTTTAATTGCTTCTTCAACATTTTTGGGTTCAATCAAAGAAAGTAAAGATACCTATTAATGAATTGAGGTGGATTCTTGCCTTCTGTTGATACTGAGAGGGGGGTGAATCAATATCAAGTACAATTTAAAACCTTTTTCAACTTATACTTAAACCATTCAATTATATCCAATGAGAAATGAACAATAGTATAAGA
>JZKD02S0652007.1:437258-449024 GCA_000966675.3 Picea glauca | reverse complement strand
ATGTGCATTTTCCTTCATGTCCAAATACCTTTATCAATCTTGCAGTCCAAAACCCATGACTAGGGTTGACATCAATGGAAACAATCAATCTTCCAACACCTTCTGCTTCTTGGTTCAACACCTGCATTTAAGTCACCAAGTATTTTTTCTTCAAGATGATTTTTTTGTATTCTCTTGTTTGGAGTCTTTGATGGAGTCATGCTTTTGGATGGAGTTGTGCCCTTTATTAAAGTATGAATTAATTGTTCACTATCAGCAGCCTTAGTTTCTTCTGTTTCACTTACTTCTTCATCCATCTTATGTTTGTCATATATATCGTGTATTTGGTGATCCTTTTGTTTAGATTTAGTCTTGAAAAATGAGGACTCGTCAAACCTTACATCTATAGATTCAATAATCTTTCTTAATATGAAATTATAGCATTTATAAGCCTTTCTTGAACATGAATATCCAACCAATATGCCTTCATTAGTTCTTGAGTCTAATTTTCCCAGACTTTTATCAATTCTTTTAATGTAACACTTACTTCCAAAAATTCTAAAATGTTTTATGTTTGTTGGTCTTCCTTTCCATAATTGATAGGGTGTCTTATCATTATTATTTCTTAGAAAACTTATATTCAATATGTGTACAACAGTTTGAGCAACTTCATGCCAAAACATGTCATTCAATCTGGACTCATTTAACATTGTTCTTTCCATTTCCATAACAGTTCTATTTTTTCTTTCAACAACACCATTTTGCTGAGGTGTTTCTGTAACAAAGAAATTTCTTTTAATTCCATTTTCAACACAGTAATTGTTAATTTCTTTTGATACAAACTCTCCTCCATTGTCTAACCTTAAACACTTAATCTTCATATCAAATTCATTTTCATTCAATTCTTTGAAAAGTTGAAAACAATTAAAAGTTTCAGACTTCTTTTTCAATAAGAACAACCAAGTCATTCGAGTAAAATCATCCACAAATAACAGAAAGTATCTTTCACCATTTAGACCTGTTGTCCTAATAGGTCCACACACATCAATATGTATTATTTCCAAAGGTTTTGTTGTAGAATACTCCTTTGTTTTAAACTTGACTCTAGTTTGTTTACCATGTTGACATTGTTTACAAATAGAGTTGGAAAGATTCTTTATGACAAGTAAATTCCTTATTGCCTCTTTTTTATTTAACTGAATCAGATTGTCAAAGTTAATATGTCCAAGTCTTTTATTCCATAACCAACTTTCATCTTCATGTCCAAGATAGAAAATTTCATCCTTCTCATCTAAAATGTATATGTTATTTGATGTCCTTGTAGTTGTTCCAACTAACTGATTTGTTTTAACATCCCTGATTTGACATTGTTTAGAATAAAATATCATAAGATGCCCTTTATCACATATGATTTACACTCAACAAGTTATGTTCCATATTTTTAACCAGTAAAACATTTTCAGCCATTATGTCTTTGTTCAAACAAACAGAGCCTCTTCCAACTATTCTAGCTGATTGATCATTACCAAATGTGACTGAACCTTCTTTTCTTTCATCTAAAGAATCAAACATTTGTTTTCTTCCTATCATATGTTTTGAGAATCCACTGTCCACACACCACTTAACTTTATGATCAGCTTGTAAAACAAGTTTGCACTCTTCAATTTCTAAATGATCATTCTTCCTTTTCCAATAACTAGTTTTCTAATTTGTATATTGGTTTATAACAGATTTTTGGAAATTCATTGGACAGTTTCTTGAAATATGTCCAAATTTATTACACCTATATCATTCAACTTCAAATTTTGAAGCATCAAATATGTTATGTGAGTTGTTCACATTGTTCTGAATAGATTTAACATGTCTTCTTTCATATTCAAAACTAGATATGACATGATTGTTATGTGCACTTATGTTTCTTAAAAAATTATTACAGAAAGTTGCTTTGTGTCCATACGTATAATAGTAGAAACAATAGCCTTCAAACATTTTTTGATGTCTTCCATAACTTCTTCTATGCACTGTTGAAGCCTGATTATCTTCTTGTCTTTCTGATTCATTCTTCTTGCTAGTAGTTTTCTCATGATTATTTTCTATACCTTCTTTCTCAACACTTGAACTAGGACATCCATTAGTTACTGCAGATTTATAACCAATTCCAGTATTATCATATGTTGATCTCTGATTACAAATAATCTGATTCAACACTTGAGAACTATGATTCATGTTATTCTCTTGTATTTTCTTTCTTAAAGAGACTACTTCAATTTTTAAACCTTCATTTTCTTTATCCTTTTTTGCAAGCATTTTAGTTAGAGCTTCTTCAGTCACTCTAGCCTCTTCTATTTTAAGATTTAAGTCAACTAACATGATTTCAGTACTTGCAATCAAACCATTTGATTTCTGTAATTCAAATTCTAGTTTATCAATTTCTCTTTTGAATTGATTACACTCTCTTCTTACTTTCTTTAGTTCAGACAAAGCACTTACAAGCTTTCAGGTCAACTTCACCTTCTTCTTCTTCTATGAGTTCATCATTTTGATTTTCCATAGCCATAAAAAGTCTTATATCTTAAATTTCATCCCTTTCATCTATATCTGAGGAATCACTATTATTTTTGATGAATAGACTTTTCTTCTTATAAGAATTTCTTTGAAATGGATTCTTATACATTTTCTTATATTCTTTGGTTTTGATGTTACTTTCTTCTTCTTCATCAGAATATTTATTGAAAGGACACTTAGAAGCAAAATTCCCTATTCTGCCACAATCAAAGCACTTGAGAGGAAGTTTACCTCTGTACTTGCCAGTACCTCTTTTTAGATTTTTGACAAATTAGCTTCTTCCATGTCTTCTTCTGAATCCTCATGATTACTGGTTTTTGTTTCAAACTTTTTCTTGTCCTTCTTTGCTGCCTTGAAAGATGCTTCCTTATTGGAAGGATTCTCATTAGATGTCCTCATCTCATATGTTGTTAGTATTCCTTGCAACTCATCCATTAATAAAGTAGCAATATCAGTTCTTTCTTCTAAGGAAGATATTTTGGGATCAAATCTTGCAGGTAAAGATCTAAGTACTTTTTTCACAATAATATCATTTCCAACTGTTTCTCCTAAACCTCTCATAGTATTGACTACTTCATCAATACGTAAGAAATAGGTAGTTATATCTTCAGATTCTTCCATCTTTAAACATTCAAATTGAATTCTATATGATTGTAATTTAGCATTCTTTACCTTAGTATCTCTTCATGTACCTTCTTCAGTCTGTCCCATAACTCTTTTGCTGACTCACAATGCACTACTTTAACAAATTTTGAACTGGCCAATCCTCCAAGTATTGTATACATAGCTTTGGAATTATTCTCATAGAATCTCTTCCCTGCAGCGTCTGTTGGAACTATTGTTGGAGTCTTATATTCATTCAACACAGCTTGCAAAACATCTACTCCTTGAGAGTGCAAAAACAACTTCATCCCGATACTCCGAAAATCATAATTATGTCCATCAAACAGAGGTAATCCATGTTTAGTAAAATCAGATTTCTTATCCATAATTAAGGATCAAAATTCCAGTGATTAAACTGAATCTTGAAGTAACCTTCTCTGATACCAACTGTTGAACAGGATATGTCAACTGAGAGGGGGGCGGTTAATCAGTTGTATAAAATTTCTTTCATTTTATAAGAAGACTACTTATTAATCAATAAATCATTCTTTTAACATTTAACTTGCAGTAATACATTTAACCAATAAATATACAATCACATAAATGAAACAATGACACAGTGATATTTCATGAGGAAACCCAAAAGGGAAAAAACATATTCTTCTTATGAATGAAAGGCAAGCTCCAACTCCTCTTTACATTCTTATTTTATCTAAGCTACAACCCAAATGAGGTTGCTACCTCTATTTCTTCAGCACCTACTGAATGGAAGCTACAACTCCCAGATGTACAAGAACCAACTTGTACAGGAGACTTTTTTAATCTCCCCTTGCTCCTCCCTACCACCCTGAAATCATTCTCTGTCACTAAAAACCTGCAAAACAACTTTTTATCTACTATGTTAAATATTAAGCATTCAAATCCTCTCTGCACGATTCATTCTTGACCAGACCACTTTAGATTTTCCAATCTGCATAAGTGTCTTCCTTACTCTGTCTTTTCTCTTCTTCAATTTTTACAGAGCCATATCTCTCTCATAATCCTCACTCCCTTTGTTTTCTCGCATCAATCACTCTTTCTAAACATCTTGTATCATTAACACGTATAATCGAACTCTCAACCTTCAAAGAATCAGTTATAATAACTGAACAACTTCCTTACAATTTACATTCTTGGGCGTGCTAACAAGTTAATCGAAACATATTTCACATTTTCACATTTCAACAATTCGACAATCCTATTTCAAAGACTCTTAAAACTTCAAATTACAAAACCCGAAATCTACACAAAAACATTTTTCGAAGTTCTTACATTTTGGCGTTTCGGCATATCGACATTTTGCATTTCGTGATTTCGGCATTTCTATTGTTGAAGTGTTTTGACACTTCAAGTTCCAATCCCCAAAATATTTGACGTTTCGCATTTCGGTTTTTCGGTATTCCTGTGGTGATGTTTTCTTGACGCTCCATATCGTGATCCCCAAAACTCTGAAATAGAGCTTGGTTGCACTAGATACTTCCTTGATCCTTCATCAATGTGACCATTGGTTATGACCAGGCGCTTATTCATAAAGTGTTTTCGTGATTTCCCATTTCTGCAATTCGCATTTCGAAACTTCGAGACTCCTATGATGAAGAGGTTTTTGCTTACCTTGCAAAAAATCCCAAAATAAAAACTCCTGAAATCTACGTGGTTTCACGTTTCAGTATGTTGAGAGGCATGTTGATTCTGTGCAAACTGATCCATGTTGATCCTGTGCAAAGCCTATGCAAAATGATCCATGTTGAGCCTTTGCAAAGCCTGTGCAAACTGATCCACGCTGAGCCTTTAGAATTTCTAAAGTTTGACATTAATGACAAAACCACTGAGCCTGTGCAAACTGATCCATTCCAACACTATATACTTGATCTAGTTGTCCAATTTATCGGAATTTAATTCTGCATCATATGTCGGAAATTCGAACTTAACATCCAATTTTAGTAATGGTACATTATGGTCAAAATTCTTAGAGGAATTATTTCTATGAGAAAAATGTTTACTCGCTTCAGAAGAAACCAATTATAATGAGGATGAGGATGGTGAAGGGGGCTCTGTAGGTCCAATACCTTCACCTCCTCCTTCTCCTTTTACCGAATATTCTCCACTTACAGGCTTTTCAATTCTTTGTTCTAACTCATTAATTGTTTCTTTCAATGATTGAAGCATAGCTCTGATCTCTTCGTGGCTCATGGGATGATCTTCTTCTTCTCCCTTTTTAGAATCCATCTTATGTCTTCGAAATATTTTTCCAATTTCAAACTTATAATTTGCAATTTATCCTTTACCAATTTTGAGTTTGTCTCTTGTAAGCATTCACTTGAACACACTTGTCAAACCTTGCTTTGGTACCGACTTATCTGACCCCAAAATTATGGAGTTGATGGGGGTCAAATAAGTTGATACCAAATTACATACACAAGTTGGAAAATGGAATTCACCCAATTTTGGCTACCTCTCTAGGTATGATTATAATAGAGACCTTATTTTATTAATTCTCAAACTCTTTTGTTTTACAATGACCTTTTTACATGTTGCTTAAATGCATAATCAAGGTGCATTGTTGGATTCCTCGCAAAAAAATTCTGAACAATGAGTATAAAATTCCCGAAATTCCATTAAGGAACCATTTGGCATGCTTTACGATGTAGCCTAAAAAATTATCTATAATCATGCATGAATTATGAGAGTAAACTTTGCATTAATGTGTCTGTGCAACTTTGGTCTATGTTCCCATTAAATAGGGCGTAAGCCCTTAAATTACCTCTAAACTTTGTGGCAGGATTTAAATGCAAAGTGGTTGGTTTCGTAACCAAACCCACACCTTAGGAGTATTGGTTAAGTAATAGTATTTTATATGGTAAGTTGGGGATTTGATCCCCACCGACCTCCATATATTTTGATGTTTTTTGTGCTTTCTTATACATTATTATATATACTATATATAGTATATGGTTTAAACTATATATATATATATATATATATATATATATATATATATCCATTATTCCTTCCATGAATTAAATGTGGGTTACATGGTGTATTATATTTAAAACAAGGGATAGGGTTGAGGGCTTAGGCCCTTGACCCTTTTTCCACCCATTAATATCCTAACACAAATTTAAATATAATTTGTGTCACATATACGATAAGCAACATTGTATGGTGCATTGGTAGTAGGGATTATGTAAGACCTTTGGGAAGTTATGGAGGTCGTGAGTTCAACCCCCATCAAATCCATAATTTTACATATCTTTCGCCAATATAGGAAAATGGGAGGTTTCCACATGTCGACCTCTCATTGGTTGAACCTTGTCACTTGTCAATATGTGATTGGTCCAACTGGATTGTACCTTGCCCAATAAACTGCCAACTCATCTACCCAGTCAATGTATGGTCATCACATGTGGCACCTTGGGGTGTAGCCATGTCATTTGTATGGTATTTACATGTGTCACCATTTTACCCCTTTTACATTGACTTAGATATGTTTGACTTGAAATTTGACAACTCATTACTTTTTCATACATAATCCCTTTGAGGAAAAATTTGTCTCTTTGGAAATCTATCTTCAGGCTCTACACATTGATCGCATTTTCAAGATACTTTAGTATGGTCTAATTTTGAGCATTTTTGAACCATTTTGCACCTCTATGGACATTCTGGATCCTCTTAGACCTCTGTGAGAATTATCAGATAATGTTGGATTATCTATTATCAATGACATGGAGTTGTTGACACACACGACTATCCTGGATTGAACCATGTTTGTTGGTTTTTTAGAAATACGAGGAAAAAATCGTCCATATACAATTGTTAATGTGGGGGTTGTAGGGATCCCTTGACCCAGACACTTTTGAAGTTCCTTCCATTACATCCCAACCAAGAGTCAAAATTCATTAAATAACTAGACTATAAGATCCAGTTAAAGGGGGATTAAAATAAAAAAACAAAACCTGCGTCTTTGAGGTCTAATATATGTGTAACCTCCAATGCAGAAGAGTTTGTCTCTACATCCTCGATTTCTACAAAGTCAACTGGACTAACCAGTACAAATTTTATGGTTGGATTGACTCGATCCCTCTTAGGAAAAGGTAGAGAATTTATAGGAAATTATTTATGAGGAGGACCTTGAAATATCTTCTATCAACATGAAAATTTATTAGCCACTTTAAATCAAATATTCAATGTGCTTTCCAACACACCCATCTAAGTCCTCTATGCAAAGAGAGAACACCACTAAAAAAGAAAAATCCATGACATATACATACCAATAAAACAACTTTGTCAATATCCAAAATCATGTGGATTAGGTTCTGAGATCAAAATAACAACAATGTGAGGTAAGGACCTTCTAGACGAAGGAGAGGGTTGATTAATTCTCATGAATCGATGAATGATGGAATGAAAAATTATTAACCTGGCCTATGGTAACCATCCTTATATAGAGAAATCACCCATGCTACATGGGGTACCCTCCAATAGTATTGAAAAGCACCATACAAACTCTGTCTCAGGTAATATGGGAAACCCCCCATAGTCACCTCTTTGATACATAGGAAAATAAAATAGGGATACCAATGTCACAATCATCATTTGGGGTTACAATCGACAGTTGGGATCCAACATATGGGCAAGGTAATAAATCCAAAATCTTTGAAAGAACCTCCTCTCACAGAGGTAGTGGAATTAGTGAACCCGCAAAATATGATCTCTCCACTACACTTATTTAATATTTGGAGGGGTAATCTCCTTGGATATCCTTCATGTTACCTCATGCTCGAATCATGTGCTAGAATAACTTCCTAAATATACTTATATGGAAAATTGGATTTGGCTCTCATTATCATAGACTCCTATGTTTTCTTTGGGTTGGCCCTAAAGAATTTACTCTCCACCCTAATCCAAATCCCTAGCCTAATATATTAGTGAGCCCTAGAAAAAGGTTACTAATTGATTTTAGTTATTAGAGTTTGTTTTAATGGTTGTTTCTTAAGTAAAAAAGGAATGGATGTGAAACCTAGTCATGTGTATTGACACTTGGAGAAAAAATAACAATTTCTCTTTAATAATATTTTTTATATGAAACGGGATAAATTATTTAAAAGAAAGAGGTGTAATATATGGATACTAATGCACTTCTTATTCAAAGAAAATTTTCCTTTTCAATGCAATGAAAATGCAAATATTTCACTTTCAATGCAATGCATTATTCAATTGAAATCTACATTATCTTATGCCATGAACTAAGTTAATGAAAAATGAAAGGTTTTCTCTTTTCACTTTATATGATAAATATAAACCTTAGAAACTAACCCTAAATGAACACTGGAAAACATGCATACAATGAAATTTTTCTTTTTGAATGTAAATCAAAAAGGGAAAGGAGGAAAGTTCAAAATAACATGCTCTTATACTTCAATTTATATAAGTAAATCAAGAAAACAATAAGGTAGAAGAAAAGAAAGACCAAAAATAGGTCATAGTGTAGTATACACCTAACAACTCTTTATAAAAACCTAAAACCATCAAAATCAAAAGGAAACTATGACAAAACAAAAAAGTTAAAAAAAAAAAAATTTGGACTTTTCTTATAATCTTAAAATAAAATAAATAATTTATGAAACCAAAAAGAAAACCTGAAAGATTCACTGAATCTAGGAAAACCCTATAGTACCACAACCTAACTTCTAGTGATCTGAACGGAGAATAAAACTCAAACCCAAAACATGTACATGATTGTCTCACAGACAAGCAGTATATGTACAAGACTATGTTCAAGCAAAGTCATGTATGTATGCATTTGTACTCAAAGAAAAGCACGTACACCTAGTAAAAACCTATCAAACTTGAGAGAAAAGGGTATGGAAGACTTAGGAAGGATTAAAAAATTAAGAGAATTCTAGATAATATCCAAAGACATAGAAAAATCTTCAAAAGAAATACAAACCATAAGAGCCCCCAAGAACCCAAAAAGGGAGAATCCCCAGTGCAGTCGCCAATTCTATTACAGAAAATAATGTCCTATGTCTATGTGTTAGGTCCACATCAGAGTGATACCCTAAAATACCACTCTTAGACTCAATCAAGAAGTCAATTGAGAATAACTACTTTGCAATAACTAACTTTCAAGGGAGAAAAGAAGGAACAAATATGGACTTCGATGTTTGATGTAGATCTTGCATGAAGAATTTTTCTCCATCACTCTTATACAACAATCCTTTTAAATTTCTTGTAGACAAAGAGATGAGAAACTGTAAAGAGGTAGCTATATGATAATCAACTAAAACAATATCATTACAACTTTTTTAATAGATTTAAATTATAATATGTAAAATACATTAGAAACATGAATCAACATATGAAATTGGATGGGAACGAGAGATATTTTATTATGAAGAACACAAAATTTTGTTACAACCTATAATCACTACAACACGGTCTTGAAACTGGGCTTCAAGTTCTGTTAAGAACCAAATATCAATATAGCATAGAAAAACCTTAGAAAAAGTACTCAATGCCTTGAAAAAGATATAATTTCAGATAATAAGCCTCTTCGAGGGGGCAACCTCCTTTTACCCCACTTAAACGTTCAAGTACAATATGATTCCAAATGAAAATGTCTCCTTGGTATATATAGGAGACTAGGAGGTATAATTACAACTAATGGAATAAATCCGACATAAATAAAATAACATTATTAATGTAATATGCCCCAATTAAGGGGTAATGAGCCAATATTAGAGCTTAACATGCCCCTCCCCTTAAGACAATTTTTTTCCGCAATGCTTGAATAACTATGCATTCTTCTATATAAAAGACTCATCTTCCCAAGTGAAATCTTCATCCGGTAGTTTCCTCCATTTAATGAGATACTTTTAAATGGATCTACTCCTCAACTAGCGAATTCTTGTGTCAGTGATGGCTTCAGGATCCACTATGATTTTTCCTTCCTCATCAAGTTCTGGCAATATAGTTTTGTTGGCAGCCAATACAATTTTTCTATTGCCCTATAAGCTGCCTACACCTATGTCCTGCGAACTTCAAGTTTTCGTCGTGTTTTTCAAATAGACAAAACTTTCATTTCTTGAGACTTTTGCACATTTGTCTTCGTAAAGTTTTCACGACTGTACGCAAGAAAACTTCTCCATTTGAAGTCACATTTTGATCACTATCTGGACTATCATGATCTTTTTAATCAATGTGCTTACTGCGCTTATCTTTGTTTATCATTGTGCAGCTGAAAGAACTTTCGAACTGTAATCACTGGTCATTCTTATATTGATTGAGGGATTGAATTTCATTGAGTTTGCAATACATTAATCTTGGGATGTGAACTTTGTATGACTTGCCCGATCATTAAATCTTTGAAAATACATAAGGTTTTGATTAAACTTTTTATATACATGTGATATAACCCTTATGATAATTTTCATAAACTTAGGCTTGTCGACTATATGAATTCGGTTTGGCACTTTGGTTGAATGTTGATTGATACATGGGCGCATACATAATTTTGGTGTTAACCTATACGATGAATGTTTTGAACACTATGATAGTGTTGGCATGTATTGGTTGGATTTTGATTAGTTATACACATGACTTGATAGATAATAAATCATTACGATTTGAATAGCTATGAAATTGGCGGTGGTACTATTGGAAATAACTCTTATGCATGGCAGAAGTAAACTCTATCACCCTCACACACTTTTCATTGATGCTTGCCTCCTTACCAGGGTTACCTCTGTTGATTTTTGGGAGAATCTCTAAGCCTACTCTGTTCAAACCCTTGTCCCCTAGCCCAGCTCTTGGTGTCTTATCTCCTAGATCTTGAAGGGCCAATTGAACCCTCATGATTTTCAGAGTTAGTGTTGGTTTCATTTTGCCAGAGAAAACTGCCCCAAATTTTCTCCTAGAGTCACGTTTTTGCATGAGCGATTCTGGGAAAATGGTCTTGAATCAGATCGAACGGTTGAAAACCCAGAACCGTTTTTAGCCCCTTTACCCTCAAAGTGAGAGGTTTCCTTATAAATTGAGTGGATACAGAGATCTAGCTCTTGTTTTCCAGGTCAAGTTTTCAGTGGCTGGAACATGCGTTTTGAGTCTGTGAGCATTTGCCAGAGTGCTTATCACTTCTCCAGACCTGTACTTCAAATCCCTTCTGCCTGTCCAAACTTGTGCTTCAACTTCTTGTTGAAACCCTTGATCAATCTTCATCACCCAGGTATGTTCGATATCAATCATTTTTGTAAATAATCCAGGTTTATATAACGAAATCGAATTTGGTTTTGGATTGGTTTGATTTGGCTTAAATTGGATGCTCTGCTGTCATAAACACAAGCTGTTTCTCATATTCGATTCTGGACACAATCACATTTCGTTTGGATTTCATTATGATATATATGCTATGATTAGAAACAGTTTTGATATGGATTCAATTAAGTTATACTCAGTAGGTTAATTCACATTGAATTATCCCACCATGTTATCAATTCGTTTGCAATGAATATGATGTTTGAATTCGATTTGAAAAACGAAATTGACTGTATCAGATTCACGATTTATTCCTATAATTAAACT
>JZKD02S0652007.1:409902-425045 GCA_000966675.3 Picea glauca | reverse complement strand
CTCAGCTATCTATAAAAGAAAAACAAAATAAAAATATTAATAAGAGCTGTGGGAAGTGTTTGTAAACCCGCCGGGATACTGAACAGGTCCGCTGGCAGCGGGTAAATGCAAGCATCGCACCAAGACAACATCGTCGGGGTACTAAACAGGCCTGCTGGTAGCGAAGCAATGTCGGGTACACGAAAATCTTAAAAAATTATGAGGAACCTCTTTAAAGTCCTTTATTCTAATCTGGATCTTCTTGACAGGATAAAGACGTTCGAGTGGGTTAAATGGAAACCCTGTCGAGGCTATGGACGCCTGCTGGCAGCAGTGGCCATGCCAACAGTATTGAATATTTTATCATTAAAATCGTGGCTTACTGATCTTAAGAATGTTATTAGTTTGCATCTTTTGAAACACTGCTTGAAAAGATGGTGAATGATGATGTTTGTACAATTTTCTGGTTGTTGTTTTTGAGTTGAAATTTTATTTGTTGTCCTAATCTGAATTTGTTCCTTTCGACAGAGATAACTGCTTCTACCAGTGTGCCGCCATTGTTGGCAGCCAATACAATTTTTCTATTTCCCTATAAGCTGCCTACACCTATGTCCTGCGAACTTCAAGTTTTCGTTGTGTTTTTCAAATAGAAAAAAATTTCATTTCTTGAGACTTTTGCACATTTGTCTTCGTAAAGTTTTTACGACTGTATGCATGAAAACTTCTCCATTTGAAGTCACATTTTGATCACTATCTGGACTATCATGATCTTTTTAATCAATGTGCTCACTGCGCTTATCTTTGTTTATCATTGTGCAGATGAAAGAAATTTCAAACTGTATTCACTGGTCATTCTTATATTGATTGAGGGATTGAATTTCATTGAGTTTGCAATACATTAATCTTGGGATGTGAACTTTGTATGACTTTCCCGATCATTAAATCTTTGAAAATACATAAGGTTTTGATTAAACTTTTTATATACATGTGATATAACCCTTATGATAATTTTCATAAACTTAGGCTTGTCGACTATATGAATTCAGTTTGGCACTTTGGTTGAATGTTGATTGATACATGGGCGCATATATAATTTTGGTGTTAACCTATACGATGAATGTTTTGAACACTATGATAGTGATGGCATGTATTGGTTGGATTTTGATTAGTTATACACATGACTTGATAGATAATCCATCATTACGATTTGAATAGCTATGAAATTGGCGGTGGTACTATTGGCAATAACTCTTATGCATGGCAGAAGTAAACTTTATCACCCTCACACACTTTGCATTGATGCTTGCCTCCTTACCAAGGTTACCTCTGTTGATTTTTGGGAGAATCTCTAAGCCTACTCTATTCAAACCCTTGTCCCCTAGCCCAACTCTCGGTGTCTTATCTCCTAGATCTTGACGGGCCAATTGAACCCTCATGATTTTCAGAGTTAGTGTTGGTTTCATTTTGCCAGACAAAACTGCCCCAAATTTGCTCCCAGAGTCACGTTTTTGCGTGAGCGATTATGGGAAAATGGTATTGAATCAGATCTAACGGTTGAAAACCCAGAACCGTTTTTAGCCCCTTTACCCTCAATGGGGGAGGTTTCCTTAGAAATTGAGTGGATACAGAGATCTAGCTCTCGTTTTCCAGGTCAATTTTTCAGTGGCTGGAACATGCGTTTTGAGTCTGTGAGAATTTGCGAGAGTGCTTATCACTTCTCCAGACCTGTGCTTCAAATCCCTTCTGCCTATCCAAACTTGTGCTTCAACTTCTTGTTGAAACCCTTGATCAATCGTCATCACCCAGGTATGTTCGATATCAATCATTTTTGTAAATAATCCAGGTTTATATAACGAATTTGAATTTGATTTTGGATTGGTTTGATTTGGCTTAAATTGGATGCTCTGCTGTCATAAACACAAGCTATTTCTCATATTCGATTCTGGACACAATCACATTTCGTTTGGATTTCATTATGATATATATGTTATGATTAGCAACAGTTTTGATATGGATTCAATTAAGTTATACTCAACAGGTTAATTCACATTGAATTATCCCACCATGTTATCAATTCGTTTGCAATGAATATGTTGTTTGAATTCGATTTGAAAAATGAAATTAACTGTATCAGATTCACGTTTATTCCTATAATTAAACTCAGTTGTGATTCATTTTGATGATTTTCCCAGTTTGCAATTATAAATTCTATTGATTATTAAGATTGCAATCACAATTTATTTATCCTGTCTGTTGACTATGCAAAAATCTATCACGAACTTGGTTGGGTCGATGCTGTTATGTATGATTTCGCTTGCACATAATCGAAACAGTTCTTTCAGCTGTGTATTTGGTTAAATGATGTGAATCTTTTTCTATCAATTATAGCTATAACAAGTGTGAAATAATTGTATTGGATTGGATCGTATCCCATACGATATAATTTACTATGAATTGCATTTGGATATGAAACAGTTTGATTGCTATATGACCATGTTTTATGGTAACTAAACAGAGCATTCTTTACACTGTTTTGATTGCATTTAATTTTGAGATTGTTTAATTTCAATTGGGTCATTAGTAATTCATTTTTAATAGTTATTAAAAGATAATTCAATTTGATTTTATTTCATTGTTATCTGATCCTGTTGGCTATTCTAGACTAGCTACAGAATCAAATGATTCTGTAGCTAAGTCTATAGAGTCATTTTTTCTATTGTTTTCTCAATAAAATACTCCTCTAACTTGATCTTTATGTCTATTACAGGCAAATTCGAATTGGTAGTGGATGTGAGGAGCAGTTGGAAGATATCTTACAGATTTCACTTGCATTTTTAGTTACTTAGTTTAAGAGATTTTTGGGATTATTCCCATATTGTGTAAACTGTTTGCTATTATTCACAAGGATATTTTACCTTGTGAGAAACTTATATAAACCTATGGTTTTTTAATATAGAGACATCATCATCAGTTTTGGAAGAACAAGGATATGTAATGTTCATTCAAACTGGAGCAGAATTGATGCGTTGTTATGGCTTTTGCTTTTCAATATATCAACACTTTGTTCCAAGTTTTGTATATCATTTTGTCTATGGTTTAGTATTACTTTGTTATCTAAATCAAATACAAGTGATATAATTTCTTACTGTTATACATATCTTGTTGCTTTCAAAGAGATAAAAGAACGTAACAGTTGTTGATTCATTTTATGAATTATAGCTTTGTCTTCTTCATTAATTGAATTATTATATAAGTTTGTTGCATAATAGGTTTCCCTTATTGCAGAGATTTATCATCAGAAAACTGTTATGATTTCTTTTATGTCTTGTTTGTCCTATAACATACTTCAAGAAGCGGCATAGCTGATCATTTTCGAGAATCTTAAGGATTAATTGGTATGAATTTCTTCCTCCAACCAGCTTAAGAAGCAATCTTACATAGGGCAGACTTGGAGCGTTTCCAGGTCAATTAGTTAGATGTTTACTATTTATATTTAGTGGTTTAATATAAATGATAGTTTAGTTAGATTTATATTACAATGTTTAATTTCAGTAATATATGTTAGATTGTTTAATTTCAGTTAGCTTTCTTTCTTCTCCATAAATAAAAAAATCAAAAAAGAGGCCCTTGGCTGTCTCAGGGCAGCGATCACATGAGTTTTGCAGGTTTCAATCAAATCTGTAGTTTTTCCATATTATACATTTGTGAATAAGGAATATCATAGTTGATAATTAGGTAGTTGATTTGAGTTATTATAATCATAGTTAGTATTTTGTATAGATATAATAGTTAGTAGTTTGTGGTTAGATTAGTGTAGTTAGTTTAAGTTTGCTTTATTAGTTTCTAGTTTCCTTTATTAGTTTAGTTCTTTTTCTTTGTTTTATTATTTTCTAGTTTCCTTTAGATTTCTTAGCTCAGATCATTTCTCTTTGGTTTTCATAGAAGACCTTAGAGCGGCCAACGGAGCTGTTAAACTCGTCAGGGTGGTCCATTCCAAACGGCTTGGGTTATTTAGAAAACCTCGGACTAGTTCCACTCTCCCAGTTGACGGATGGTCAATTTCACCCGTCAACAAGTTTGAACTGGGATATTGTTTCCTATAACCTTCTTTAAGCATGAAACATGGAAAACTGGGTGTACTCATGAAGATTTAGGCAACTCCAATTTGTATGCCATAGTACCAATCTTTTTCAACACCTTATAAGGGCCATAATACTTTGGTGATAATTTATTATCCTTCTTGGCTTGCTTGAGGGACATCTGTTTTTATGGTTATAGTCTTAAAAACACCCAATCCCCTACTTCAAAACTTCTTTTACTATGATGTTGATATGCTTGTTGTTTCATGCGATTATGTGCCATGGTCAGGTTGGCCTTTAAGATTTGGAGAACTTGTTGTTGATTGTTGATGTGATCTTCCACTGCTTGAACCTTATATTTTTGTTTTATAGAAGAAGTGATGGAAGGAGGGTTGTATCCATAAAGTGCCATAAATGGTGTTATTTTTGTTGCAGTATGAAAGGAAGTGTTATACCACCATTCTGCCAAGGGTAACCATTTGAACCATTGTGTTTGTTTATCAGAGACAAAGCAACGAAGGTATCTTTCCAGACATTTGTTCACTATCTTAGTTTTCCCATCAGATTGAAGATGATAGGATGATGTTGAAATTACTAATACAACTGAGAGAGGGGGGGGTGAATCAGTTGTCTTTGAGCTTAAACAATTTTAAGCCTATTAAAATATTCTTAGTCTTTCTTCAAGTGATCATCAACATTATACAACATATGTATAGTAAAAGTAAAAAACATTAGTCACACATAAGGTATACACAGAGATAGATTTTCACGAGGAAACCCATAAAGGGAGAAAACCTCTTCTTCTTCGAAATGATAGGCAGTCTTTTAAGTTCTGTACATCATCCTTAATTGAGCACCAACTCAATGTGAGGCCGCTACCTCTGTTTTACAAGATGCAACTTGTTTGAGAGCACCAACTCTACGGTTTCTCTAGCACCCACTAGAAGGAAGCACCAACTCCATGGATTCTCTAGCACCCACTAGAGGGAAGAAACAACTCCCTATATGTTCCAGCACCAACTAGATGGAAGCACCAACTTCTAGTTACACAGGCTCCAACCTGTATAACTGAGAACACTTGTTCTCCCTTGCACCACCCTGCCACCCTGGTTTCTCTGGCTGCAACCAGATGGAAGATAATACTTCCTTTGTTCAAGCTCCCACTTGAACCTTTGAGGACAACAGTCCTCCCGAGCACCTCCCAACCTCCCTAGAATATTAATGAATAAATAAGCAGTCAACTATGCAGATAAATCAATTCTTACCAATCTTTGTTTTGCTCTGTAAATCTGGTCTTCTACAAACTGTTCTTTTGTTCTTCTCTTCCTCTGTCTGTTCAGTAGGTCTGCTCTACATCAACTCGTTCTATCATTTTTCTCTACTTCAACTTCTCTTTATCATCTTTTACTCTTCTCTGATTTTCATCTCACACTGTGCATATTCTCCATCTCACTCTGCATGATTTGATTTTCCCTTTCTTACAGTTTTATTATTTTCTCATATAGAACAGCTAACCACACGCTGTCTTTCTCTATTTCTTTTATACACCCTCACGATGGTTCAACTTCCCATCTCCTTCAGCAAAAGGAAGACAATTGTCTGAGCAACTGAAACGCCAACAGATTCACAATCATGAATCCGTTTCACTAACATATTCGTAACTGAGGGGTTAACTGTGAGAGAGAACAATAACCTTCCAATCATATTCCAATTTATCTGCACCGTTGGATGAACTATATTGACATTGCCTTTAAATTGGGTTTCGACATTTCGACAATCCTGTGCTGAGTGTCTCTACACTTCATTTCGCGATCCCCGAAGTTCCGATATAGAACTTTTCTGCACTAGCTCCTTCCCCAATATGACTATGGTCATAACCAAATGCCTATGCAAAAAGCTCTTTCGCGGTTTCTCATTTCGTGATTTTCAAAACTATGCTCCGTTGACCCCAAGTCAGTGAACTTTCGATCACCTGCCACATGTCCTGTGATTCGATGGTCCAGATGTGATCTTGATTCAATGGCTACAATTGAATCGCGATTTGATGATTTCGACATTCTTGTTGCATTGGGTTCTTTGCCTCTCCATGTCGCGATTCGCAAAACTCTGATATGGAGTTAGATCAGCAGTCCATATCTGATCTCTATTCAATGACTACGATTAAATCATGATTTTTCATATCGCGATTTCCACATCCTTGATGTCCAGTGTTTTTGTCACTTCAAAGTCCCGATTCACGAAACTATGACATGGGGTCGAATCAATGGTCCAGATCAAACCTTAATCTGACAGCTCAGATTACATCGCGATTTCACATATCGCGATATCAAGATTCCTGATGTTAATAATATTTGACATGTCCAAATATCGATCCCCGAAACTCCGACAAGGACTGGAATCAACGGTCCATATCAAACCTCTGACGGCTTAGATTGCATCACAATTTTGCATATCGCGATTATGTCTACTTCTCCTTGTACCTTAAAGGACATGCGGGTTCTTCTTGATTCAATAATGGTCGGATCCTGTACTTGGATCTAACGGCTGATATCTGTCCTCCTCTTCAACGATCTCTTCTTGTCTTCATTCATATCTAACGACCCTTGTTCTTTCAGGAATTTTGAATGGAATCCAACGATCAGAGATTCTTCTCAAAATTTATGGGTCTTCGATCACTCATAAAATGTTGCGTTGCCTTAAAACATTTGCCTTCGATCATTCAACCTTACTAAACTTATCTTTTGTTTTCCTGTCTATTACAAACTTCCTTTACTCATTCCATCTTCACTGTTGTACTTGCCATCAATGACAAGAATTTGTTGTATGTTAAATATTTGCCAACAATCCTCTGTACATTCTTCCTGTACTTATGCCATTCACTCTTCCTGTACTTATGCAATTCGTTGTTTGTTAAATATTTTCCAACAATCCTCTGTACATTCTTCCTGTACTTATGCCATTCGGTCTTCCTGTACTTATGCAATTCGTTGTCTGTTAAATCTTTGCCAACATATGAGATATGAGCCAATTGAGTACCCAAACAAGAAAATAATTCTGTCCAAAAATGTCTAGTGAAGATGGGATCTCTGTCACTTACAATAATCTTTGGGCTTCCATGTAGATTTTGAACTATCTCCATGAATGCGGTGGAAATTGTACTATCTTTGAAGGGATGAAAGAGTGCACAAAAGTGTTCTTACTTGGTCAGTCTATCAACAATCACCATGATGACACTCTTTCCTTCAGACTTCGGTAACCCTATGATGAAATCCATGGAAACCTCCTCCCAACGCTGAATTTGGATGGATAATGGTTGTAAAAGACCTGGTGTATTAATTGATTCCACCTTATTTTGTTGGAAAACCAAACATTCTGCCACAAACCTTTGAACATAATTTTTAAGGCCATCCCAAAAAAAATCCTTCTTGACTCTATGGTAGGTTTTCAAAAATCTTGAGTGCCCTCTTACTGGAGAGGTGTGCAATCCCAATACTACCTTTTGTTTCAGTTGGGATTTATTACATAAATATAAGCAATCTTTGTACCATAGTGAATCATTTTTCCATGTAAATGTATCTGATGCACTGGAATCCTGTTGTAGCCTTTGAATGAGATTCCACACTTTTTCGTCATTCTTCCATTCATCCCTTGCTTCTATTATCCAATCGGGTTGGATGATCGAGATAATAGAGAGAAAGTCCTCAACATCTTCATCCTTTCTTGAGAGTGCATCTGCCACAACATTTTTCTTCCCCTTTTTATAGACGATTTCAAAATCATAACCCAATATCTTGGTTACCCATTTTTGTTGTTCTTCTGAAGACAATCTTTGTTCCAAGAAGTATTTAAGACTATCATGATCTGTTTTGACCTTGAAGTGCCTACCTATTAGGTAAGGACGCCAATTCTTCAATGCATGTAGTGTTGCCAACAGTTCCTTCTCATAAATGGGTTTGTGTAATTCCTTTACCTTGAGTGTTCGACCTTTAAAAGCCAGGGGAATTCCTTCTTGCATTAGGATAGCACCAATTCCATTTCCCGAGCCATCACATTCCACAATAAAAGCTTTTGTGAAGTTTGGAGTGGTCAAGACAGGAGCTTTGCACATCATCTCTTTAAGTTGTTCAAAATATTTAGTTTCCTATGGAGTCCATGAAAATGCATCCTTCTTAGTTAGTGTCATTAAAGGTGCTGCTATTCCTCCATAGTTTTGAACAAACTTGCAGTAGTAACCTGTCAAACCCAAAAATCCTCTAATATTCTTCCATGTTTTGGGAATCGGCCAATCTGTCATGGCCTTAATCTTGTTACGGTCTACCTTGGCACCTTCATGAGATACAATATGAACCAAATACTCTACCTCCTTTATTCCAAAGAAACATTTGGATGGTTTGGCATATAGTTGTTTCTCCTTTAGTAGTTGTAGCACCTTGTAAACATGTCACACATGATCCTCCCAAGACTTTCTATAGATTAGTATATCATCAAAAAATACTAACAAAAATTTTTGAAGGAAGGGCTTGAAAATGGAATTCATCAGCCCTTGGAATGTGGAAGGTGCATTTGTAAGGCCAAAAGGCATGACCTAAAGTTCATAATGGCCTTCATGAGTTTGGAATGTTTTTTTTGGGATATCTTCTTCCTTCATTCTGATCTGATGAAACCTTGAATGGAGATCCAATTTTGTGAAATAGATTGCTCCATGTAGTTCACCTAACAATTCATCAATGATGGGAATCGGAAGCTTATCTTTAATAGTGATATTGTTGAGCTCTCTATAATATAGACACATACGCCATGATCTATCTTTCTTGAATCCCATTACCATTGGTACAGAGTAAGAACTTTGGCTAGGTATAATAATGCCAGCCTCTAACATTTCTTCAACCATGTGCTCAAATTTCACTCTTCTGGGTGTAAGGGTATCTGTATGTCCTGATGTTAGGAGGAACACTCCAAGGAATTAGGTGAATTTCATGATCACGATTTCGAGTGGGTGGAAGACCCTTGAGAATATCTTCAAATACTTTTGAATGCTTATCAATGATCCCTTGGATATCTTGAGGAATAGATCGCTTAGATGTTTAAACATACAGTGAGCATAGTTGTGCGATAATTCCTTGATGCCCCTTTTTCAATAATTTTTTCATGCCATTAGAGATTATCACCTTACCGGGTTTCCCTATGATACTTATTAACTCAATTTCTTTTCCTTCCAATGAAAGTTTCATGAAAAGTTCTTGAAAATTAAAAGCCATTGTTCCTAATGATTGTAACCATTGGATTCCTAGTACAACATCTGCACCACCCATGGGTATAGAAATCATTGGACTATTCATTACATATCCCCCCATGGTAAGATTGATCTTATTGCATTTTCCTAAAAAATTGATAGTTCCTCCATCTGCAATCATTACTTGAAACTTTGGCACTAGATATACAAAGCAATTGAGAGCTTTGGCTAATTTATAGTGAATGAAATTATGAGTACTGCCAGAATCAATTAGGACCATTACCTTTTTCTTTTTGATGTATCCTTCGATCTTGAGGGTTTGAGGAGTGTTAATTCCATCCACTGCATTACACGATATAGTGGGAATCAACTCTTTAGATGAAATTGCTTCTACGTTTTCATCTTCAGATGGTTCTTGTTCTTGTTCTTCTTCCTCTTCACAATCTATGTAGAATAATTTCTTCTCACCACACCTATGTCCCTTACTATACTTGTTGTCACAATTAAAGCATAAAACTTTTTCTTTTATTTCCTCCAATTTTTGAGGTGTCAACCTTGTAGGTTGAGTTGTTTTAGAAGAAGGAAAATTGTTCTCTCTATAGATGTTAGGATTGGTCCTTCTAGTAGCCATAGCCATATTTTTACTTTCAACATTTCTTTCCACCTTAAATGCATTCTCCAATGATTTGGGTTCCCAAAGGAAAACCTCATGTTGAATGTTGTCCTTTAAAGTTCTTAAGAATACATCAATCAAGTGCTCATCTAGAATATTAGTTACCTTGATATTCAATCTTTGGAATTTCTCAAGGTGCTCGGTAACTGAACCCTTTTGCTTGAGATTTATCAATTGGCTAAAGAAGGTATTGCTCCTTTTATCCTCGTAGTGTGCTATCAATTCTTCCGTGAAAATTGTCCAAGTGAAGAATGATTTGCGAGAACAAAGCCATCAATACCATACAAATTTATTAGGTTCTAAATATAAAGAAGCAATTCGTACATTTTGTGTATGTGGCACATTATGTAGATCAAAGAATTACTCCATCTGAAGTATCCATGTGATTGGATCCTTGCCATCAAACTTCCTCATATCGATCTTAGGAACGTGCTTGGTCTTCAACCCAAATTTGGAGTTTCTCCATTCTTGATTCACCTTCCTTGTGTCCTCGTCATGAATGTCATGGGATGCATTTTCACTTTCAGGTGTCTTCTCTATTTCAAAATTTTTCAATACTTCCATGATCTCCTCTTTTAAACCATCCATCTTTGCCTCCAGCTTAGGTTCCATCTCTTGTAGTTCATCTTTTGTTACTATCTTATTTTGTAAATCATTTATGTCCCTGTGCATTTCTTCACCTTCACCAAGAGTCCAAGTAGGATTGTATGGAGGCTTATTTGGTGTAGAATTTCCCTTTTTGGGTGGCATGTTGGCCAAGTATCACTTTTGAACCTTGATTTTGAGGTGGTTCTGCTAGAAAATCTTTCTTATGTTGTATCTACCAAGTTTTGACCGTTCAAGGTATGAAACTTTATTTTATGCAGTTATGTGATATTTCTTCTCTGCAATGCCACAGGTCTGATCAAAATTGGATGTGCTAAGTGGAATTTATGGTAACTTCCCCACAACTTGCTGATTTTTGGCCTTTCCAGGAGATCCCACTTGTATAGCATGCCCCACAAAAAATGATTGATATAAAATTCTAAAACTTGTACCAGAAATACTACAGACTATCCATGATCCAATGCAACCAGTCCCACTCAATTCGGATACTCTAGGAAGAATTTATGATTGTTTTACCTAGAACACCTTCTTGAGACTAGTCAATAGGACTAGTCAGATACCCTATCTTCCACAGGGTGTATCTAGAAATTTAAGATGACCCATAAGCTTAAATTTTTACCAAAGATACCTTACTAATTTTTGTGACTATCCTCCATATTTCAAGGTCTTAAACATTACAGAAAAAATTTTATAGCGAAAATTCCGCAATGGCTCAGTTTAGGATGATTCCAAAACCCTATCTTGTACAGGTTGTATCTCCGAAAGTATAAGGCGTCAGGAGATGAAATTTTAACCCAATGTACCTTGATCTTTCTACTAAATATCCTCCAAGCCATTCCTTTTGAAACATTGTAGAAAAAATGTTATAGAAATAATTACAAGGTGTCTTAGATGTAGCAGTGAAACCCCAAGAACTTGAGCTCTGATGCCATATGTTAAGAACCAAATATCAATATAGCATAGAAAAATCTCAGAAAAAATACTCAACTCCTTGAAAAAGATATAATTTCTGATAATAAGCCTCTTCGAGGGGGAAACCTCCTTTTAACCCACTTAAATTTTCAAGTACAAGATGATTCCAAATGAAAATATCTCCTTGGTATATATAGGATACTAGGAGGTATAATTACAACTAATGGAATACATACGACATAAATTAAATAACATTAATAATGTAATATGCCCCAATTAAGGGGTAATGAGACAATATTAGGGCTTAACAAGTTCCTCCACCCAAGGCCAAATATGATCAACAATACCTCCAAAGCTTTGTGTTCAAACAGGTCCAAGGAAGGAAAAGGATTTCTTCTTGACAAGATCGGTAGAACACAACTTCTGAAAAAAAGGGTTTCCATATGGAAGGGACAATCTCAGATGAAAGGGGAGAAGGAGACTTATAGGACTATAATGAAAATGGCAACATAAAGATGCATTTCTCTCTTCTATTTTTTCCTCCACCCCGAGGCTCTAATTTATACTCCTTTTTTACAGTTGGAGTAGTTATGGATGACCTACAGGAGGTCAAGAACTTGAGGAAGCTTTAAAATCTACCTCAAAGGTTGGGATTTATTATTTTTTTTATCCGAATTAATATGTATGCGGTTTTTTACCTAGAAACCAATGTATGTATGCGAGATTCTTTAAGGATAGTTTCCTACATCAAGCAAGATGGGGATTTTTTAAGTATTTTTGAGGAGGAAAAAGGGGAAAATCTTTTTCTACCAAGTAAAGGGATGTAATTGAGGTCAATGAGTCATTATAAGCATATGTGGTGTCAAATAACTCTATAACAGAAGGTAAATCCCTACATCACACATGGATATACAATAAGGTTTCTCTAGAAACAAAGATCAATTATTTGATGGATCAAATTATGCCTTCTAGAGCATAAGAATGATAACTTATTTTATGGATCTTGGGTTTGACATTTGGAGTGAAGTTATGAATGGTTGCATATTTCCAACAACTCCACTTGTAGATGCAGTTGGAAAGAGACTTGGTGATAATAATGCTAAAGTCATGAATGCAATTTTGTGTGGTTTAGCACAATCCTAATTTGTCCAATTCATGCATTGTGTTTCAACAAACGAGATGTCGAACAAGTTAGATAATATATATGAAGCGGATAATAAGGTCAACAAGGAAAAATTACAAACCCATAGATGTCAAATTGAAAGCCTTAAGATGAATGAAGAAGAAAATATTGCAACTTATTTTCTTCATGTGGATGATATTTTCAACACCATCAGAGGATTGGGTGAAGAGGTTAAATAAACCATCATTGTGAAAAAAATTCTTTAGTCACTTCCCTCAAGATTTGATCCCAAGATATCTTCCATTGAAGAAATAAAGGACTTAGAAAATCTAACAATGTATGAGATACATGGAATCCTCACTACATATTAGATAAGATATAAAATGATAAGAAACAAAAGTCATCAAAGAAGGAAGTATCCTTAAAGGAATCAAATAAGACAAAGAAAAAATAATGCAAAATCAATGAAAACTCAGATAGTGAATCAAATGAAGAAGAAGCTAAGTTTGTCAGAAATCTCAAGAAATGATCAAGAAAATGCAATGGTATGCTTCCCTTTAAATGTTTTAATTGTGGATAAGTAGGAAACCTCACTGCTAAATGTCCTTATGAAAAAAACAAAAAAAAATAATGAAGAAGAAGATTCTGACTTAAAAAATTACAAGAAGGGGAAGATTGAAAAGAGAATAAAGTTCTACAGACAAAATAAGAATCTATATAACAGTGAAGAGAATATCTCTTCATATGACAGTCACGATGAAACTAAATATATTATCTTCATGGCCCAAGAAATAGAGACTAATGTCCTAGAAAATAGAAAAACGGATTTACAAGAAGAAAAAAATCCATAATATATAGAAGTGGATCTTGAAGGAGAGTTCATATGTTCTCTAAATGAAATTTAGAAAATGAGGGACAATAAATGGCTAAAACAAGAGTAGTTGAAGAAGTGTATAAAAATAAATACTTTGTACCAAAGGAATCTCTAATGAAACTAAAAAAATTATCATTAGTCTAAAAACTCATGTAGAAGAGGAAAAGAGAAGTGACGAAGTTTTGAGAACTGAGCTAGAAGAAAAGGAAGATTCCTACAAGATTCTAGAATCTGGAATAGTTTGTCTAAGAAAGGAGTTGGAAAAATAAAATACCAACATGAAATTTGAAAATAACATTGTAGCTCTAGATGGAATCCTAAACTTTCAAAGATCACCATTTGACAAGAATGGTCTTGACTACAGTTAGAAGAAGGAAATTGTTGAAGAAGACTCAACCTCCTCAAAACAATTGAGTGAAGGAAATACCAATACTTATGTTGATGTGCTCAAACATTCTATCAAGGTTAAATACAATATGAGGGAAGAAAAAAATATTCCATATGAGACTAATCTTCCTCACAAATATAGAATCAGGAAGACTTTTCCATCAATATGGAATCATACAATCAGTTACCAAAATCCTTTTTTTATCTATTTTTTCTCTTTTAATGGCTTTGTTCTTAAAGCTATAGGTTGTAGAATAAATGAAAATTTTAGTTGTATGAGGAACAACAATAGAGATGCCTATGAATTCTCAAGGATAATATACAATTCATTTTCCCCTTTACTGAATTATAACATTGTATGTTATAACTACAATAATTATGGGCATATAGAAATTTATTGTAGAAGTGTTTTCATAAAATACAAGAAAGAGGAAATCCCAACATCCATCGAAATAAATTGGGAACAAAGGGAAAATAATAAAGAAAAATTCTTAATCATGAAAGTTTCACTACATGAAAAAGATAATAGTGATGAGTGGTACATTGACAGCGGGTGCTCAATTCACATGACATGAGATAAAACAAATTTAATCACCTTGAAGAATAATGAAGGAAGTCTTACCTTTGGAGACAATGAGGCTTCAAAAATAGTTGGAAAGGCATTCTTAGTCTTGATAATGGAAGGGATAAGGTAGAAAATGTTCATTTTGTTAAATACTTGAAGAAAAATATTCTCAGTGTTAGCCAAATGTGTGATCAAGGAAACCCTCTCACTCTTCACTCCCAAGAATGTAAGATCAGAAAGGAAAATTCAGGAAATCTAGTTGCAAGAGCAACCAAAACCCCAAACAATGTGTATAGACTTGATGAGATAAGTGGAGAAAAATGCTTCATGGGGTGGGAAGATGAAATTTGGATGTTGTTATCCATGATTTTGGTTGTCATGATGATGAATTGATTGTGGTATAATCAGGCTCTTTATTAGAACTTTCTCCAGAGAAAAATTACCTTTGTCTCTTTCCAAAAATCACAGTTTTGAGGAAGGTTCGCAGGCTACCTATACATTTTCCTGCGAGAATGCATGATTCTCGCAGGCTGCCTTAAGCTAGGGTGTGAGAAGTTCTTACTGTGTCTAACTACTAGGGTGCGAACACTTTCTAATGAAGGGAAAAAGATAAATTCTCAAACCTTCTAGAAGGGAATCTTCTAGAAGGATGAGATGGCATTCGAATGGTTATCTAAGTACTGGCTTTCCTGATATTTTGGGATCATTCCTA
>JZKD02S0652007.1:361135-409852 GCA_000966675.3 Picea glauca | reverse complement strand
AGCCATCGAAAGGAGGTTTGCAACATCAAGGCTCAGGTTGTATTCATTTCTTTCTATCAATTTAATACAGTAATATGTCCCTTTCCCATAAAGCTAATGTTACTTTATTACATAACTCCTTGATCATATGTATAGATTAACTATTGAATATATTGAGTTGTATTCACTTCGATTGGTTTGTACTATTGTGGTCTGGACAGCATAAGAGCATTGGAGCGAAGCTAGAACAACAAAGACCCAAGGAAGCGTTCATAAGGTATGTCAATGATTCTTGCCTCCTAGTTCATTTAATAGTCTAAATCTAGGGAAAGAGTATTATTCTATCCTTCTTTGTTCTAGATCCAGGTGGATCTAGGGAGATCGGTTTGTGTTCGCACTTATAGATTAATCCTAAAACAAAATTGGCGACTCCGCTGGGGAACAATCCCATTTTTGGTGGCTTTTTCTGTTTTTCTGTGGCCATTTACTCTAGTTTCGTATTTGTCCTGTTTTATCAGTCTATGAGTCTTCAAGATATCCTGATAGACCTTCTGGGTCCAAAATCCTTTGTCAATTTTGCTTTAATTTTCGAAAAATTTGTCATATTCAGAAGTTCTTGCACTGTGTTTTACTACAGCATACGAGAATCATTCAGGTTCGCACCCTGCTCATAGGGTTCAGTGCGAGTACCTCGCACCTTGCTAAAAGGTTGCCTGCAAGAATCATAGATTCTCGCACTGTGTAACACTGCTTGCCTGTGAGCAAGATTTTTGAAAATTTTGAAATTGAGTTTTGGTTTTTCTAACTGCTCAAATCAGTTGAATTACCTCTTTTGGGTTTATTGGATCATTGATTGATATGATTCTTGCTTTAATTTGCATGCTTGAACAGTTTTAGGGTTTCAAGGTTTTCTTGTCCTTTGTAGCATGACTTTCTTTTCTTGAATCTTATTGGCAAATTCATTCTCTCTGCTTTCAAGCGCTGAGTGTGTCTGATTGGTTGAGAACCAGTGATTGGTTGAGAGTTAAGTGCTTGGTTTTTCTCATTTGCTTATTGGTTTGAAAGAACATTTTCGTTTGCATTGAGAAGACTAATTGGTTTGCTCCTTTTTTTTGCTTTCGTTGAAAGAGTTGATTAGGTTGTTATTTTCTTTTTCATTGATTTGATTTTTGTATCCTCATAGGCATAGTGAGAGTTCTTCTTGGAAAGTAAACAACAAGTTTTCTTTCAAGAAATTGTTTTGGTCTTTTTGAAAACATTGAAAAATCAAATTTTAGAGATTGTTGAAGTATTGAAAAAGACACATAGAGAATTTTCATTTGATTAATGATTGTTTGCATTGACATTTGAAAGGAAATTGTGCATCATAGTTTGGTTGATTTGGAAAAATTTCTCTCTCTCCCATACATAGGATTCATTCAACGGAAAGTGTTATTTTTTCATTTTCATTCTTGCATTGTTTGGGTCAGAGTCATACAACATCAGTTTCACTTCCGTTACCTTTGTGTAAACAACAGCTCTTAAAAACATTTCATCTAGTAACTCTTTTATAGGGCTATTTTACACCAACATTCAGCTAGGCTAGTGATTTGGAGTAGGAAGAGAGATACACTCTCCAAAATCTCAAAACACACAATAGCATCTTGAGTTAGGGAGTGTTAAATTCCATTTGCAACATATTGTTCTGGGAAGCCCTTCTAACACAAGGGTCAAGCACTAGGTCGCATTGGTGTTGGTAGAGTTACTCACCCTGCTTTGTTGACATCAGTGTAGAGATTGCACGTATTACGGGGGTCACTCCGAGGTGTACCCACAATGATGAGTAGAAGCCTTTTGAGTTGATTTCGGGCTAGATACCCTGCCCTTGCGTGTGGATTGGACTAACGACTGTTCCCCCAGACTGTACTGTTGTTTGTGGTGACCTTAATGGCCTATCTCTCTAGGTTCTTACCCAAGGTGACTGTGGAGGGGACAGTATTCATGGTACCTGGAATTGACATTGATCAAACTCACTTGGGCTCCTTGGAGGGTATACCCATGATTATGTGTCGGAGCTTGCACCAGGGTGTAAGTCCGTTAAGTAGGTCGTCAATGTAACTTTTCCATCCTAGCCCCACCCCTTCTTGTCTCGTTGTTGCGACGTTGGATTTCATCACCAACTAGTGGCTTCGATATTAGAAGGTCTTGCTTGCCTGGTGATTGCTTCCTAGATTTTGTTTACTAGTGTGTGTTGTCTATTTATCAAAGTTGACTATAAGAATTTCTTCGCGGAGCTTGTCACTTGTTTACAATTGCTCCCCCATGGCGTTCACGTAGAATGCAAGGTTTATCTCCAGAGCATCTGGACGGTTCTCAACCTTCTCCTACCGGTACACTTGAGGGTTCTCCCCATCAGACTGAAGTCCCAGTGGTTACTCCACCACACGGGGAAACAAGTCACATTCTAGTTGTCAGTACACCACCTCCACAGGTAGAACGAATTGACTCTCTAGAAGATTTTTGAATTACCAATACTAGAGAGGACTATCGCATTCGCCGTGGTGAATGAACTTTTGTGCGATTAAATCCTTCTGACGAAGCCATTGTTACATATTCTGAATCAACCGTTGGGCCTTCTCCCAGTGTAGTAGGCCAAGATCCTTTTTGGTCAGGTGATTTCGGATGAGTCCTTTTTGGTACTGAGTCACCCACAATCTACGAAATCAACCGACCAGTCTCTTCTGAGACAGAGACTACACCAGATACTACCACTTATCACTTTGTTCTCCCTCCGGAGATGGCCCATCTCGCAAATACTACGAGTGTCCCGACCGGAATTACTGCATCTACTCTTGCTCCTATCAATACCCAGCGAATGCCTAAGGTCAACCCGATATTACCACCCGGTTATCATGCGTTGAATGCTTTGTTGAATGCTTCCAATCCAACACCTTCGCAAATCCCTGTCGGTTCACTAGCCCTGAGCACCCTATTCCCAGTTTTATTTCGATGCTCCCTCAATTTCCTCCTGGCAATATTAACCCTAGTGGCACTATTCGGACTGTGGCACCAAACTTGCAGATTCCTGTTGGTGGACAGGGTGGTACGGTTCCTTTTCCTTTTCCCGGGCACAATATAGTTACTACGCCGCCTACGGTTGGCACACAACTTCTGGGTGGAACTATACCTACAATAGGGGGACCAACCTCACCTTTTGGACAAAACATACCCCCTGAATTGGCCCAGTATTGGAATCAGATTCTACAAAACGTTCCTCAAACTACTAGGGGGAAAAAAACTGTCCCTACTGTGGGCCAACCATATTTGAGTATAACGAATCCTATTTGGGGTCAAAGTCACACTACTCAACCTCAGGTCCCTACTCAAACTCAAGGTTACCATCCTTGGAATTACTATCCTCACCAACCACTACCGAATCAGCTAGGGTCTTCCCACTATGGGCAGACTGAATACGGGCCTACTGGTTTGCTGACAGGGCTTCCACCCCAAAGTCACCAGTACCCATAGGTGAATAGACAATTACCTTTTCTTGCTACTTTGGATTTGTCGGATTTGTCTAGGATTCTAAATGATCTGATTCATCACTCTCCCCAATGGCCTGTTATTCCAGCCAAGCTTCCATTGGACATCCCAAAATTTGATGGAAAAGTGGGAGAGGACCCGAACAATCATGTTATGAATTTTCATCTATGGTGTTCATCCAACTCATTGATGGATGATTCTATTCATCTATGTCTTTTTCAACGAAACCTCACAGGTTCCGCTGTGAAGTGGTACATTGAATTGCCACGAGGTTTCTTCTCTAACTTTAACACCCTCGCTATGGCCTTCCTTACACATTACCAGTTACCGATCTGTTATGATACTGGGATTGAAATTTTGACTTCCTTCAAACAAACTAAAGGCACTCATATATCATATCACATTCATGAGTGGAGAAGGAGACGACGTCTCATTAAACTCGAACTCCTGGATCAGTTACTGGCCGAATGGTTTATGAAATCCTTCGTGAATGAAATTGGAAAAGACATTGCCATGGGTGTTTTTGTTACTGAGGAGCAGGCTATAATTCGTGCTCAATATCTTGATCTCGTTTATTCGCAAACGGGAACACTTTATGATTTGCTACCTGAATTACCTCGTCTTGGTACTTCCAGCGCTTCAACTGCTCCAACTGCCTCACATGCAGTTGATGGTGTGATTGGTACTACCCATACCCACTCACATTCTATGTCGAATACAACCCCTAAATCTACATCTTCTAATGTTCAAAGTGCTCTGTTTCCTGCCACTCCCACCGGTAAAACTTCTGAGGTGAACGTTGTTCAATCTACCCGGACCGGTAAAAATAAATCCAAGAAAGGGAGAGGCAAGAATAGGGAGGGAAAAAATAATAATCAAACAAAGAAGTCTAAAAATACCCCTATTGAAGATCAGGATAAGCGCAAACCACGATACCCTTGCCTTATCTGTGGTGGCGATCACTACACGAAGGATTGTCCACGATGTGCCGAAGTTACTAAGTTCCTTCAAGGAACACCCAAACCATCTACGTCGACTGTCTTGTCCCAACCCTTCCCGTCTCCACAACAGGCTCAGTTGGTCATCCATGACCAGCCATCTACTTCTACGACATCATACGTTTTGATGTGTACTGGTGATTCTAAGAAAAATAACATTGCAATCGCGACTAGAGCCAAAGATTATTCTCCATCTAAGGATAAGGTTGACGATTTACCTCCTGCTTTGGTACAACTTTCTCCACCAACTCCACCTACAAATGTTCCTCTTCATCTCGAACAACCGAACCTTGAAATAGTCGTGCGACCCCCTAAAGGTGTTGTGCAGAAATCGGCTTTCAATCCTCATGCTCATGCGGCCCAGAACTACAACATTGTGGAAGATCTGGCCCAAGCACCTTCAATGATATCTTCCCTTGAAGTCCTTCAGTCTTGTCCTATACAACAAAGGGCTCTGTTGAAATCTATAGGTGGAATTGATCCTACAGATTCTAATTTGATAGTCTTTAACTTGGAAGATCATATTCCAAGGTTACCCCCTCAGCTTGCGTTTCAAATTCAAGTTGTTGTCTCTGACAAGAACATTTACTGAACTGTTATAGATGAGGGTGCCTCTACGTGTGTAATGTCTCTTGCTTTTTGGAAAGCCATTGGCTCTCCTCCTTTAAATGAATCAAAAAATACTTTGAAAGCCTTTAATGGATCTGGTTTTAAGCCTTACGGTGTTATTTCGTCATTTCGCGTTACTCTAGAAGGTAAGACCGTCCAAGTTGAAGTGGAAGTTTTTTATGCTCCCTTGGATTATAACCTTCTACTTGGTCATAGCTGGATAGATTCTATGCGCATTGTTGTGTCAACACTTTTTCGTGTCATACGATTTCCTCATCAAGGAAAGGTTGTTATGGTTAACCAACTTGCCTTCTTTAACTCTGATACTCGTACCGGAAACGTACCGTTTATAGCTAAAACCCCACCGGGTTACGAGAATGTCGGTGTAGGCCTTTTAAAACATTCTTCGTTAATTGGTACTTTCCCCATTCCACCGCCCGATGTTCCACAGCCATCAGTTGCTTCTATCAATATGATCTTCGCCGTACCTCATGAACTTCCTGTGTCTTCCGACCCCTGGATAGTCCCTGACCCTAGAGATCACACTCATTTCGGCGACGTCATGCCGTTAAGTCCGGTTGAGTCTTCTTATCAAGCCATTCAATCGGTGACACCTTCTACCCCCTCTCTTGATGAGTTGTCTCCAGATCCTTTTCGAGTCATCTTTCCCACTGACGATATGATCATGTCCGTCATGGAGCACACCCCTTGGGATGATAGACATCATCATTCGATATTGTTTCTGGAACAACATACTCTCGAAAATTACCCACGGATTCTGACTCCGTCACCCGTTGTTGTCATCTTGCCCGTTCCTGTGGTCTCTATTGATCCCTTTACACCCGGGGGCATCGCTTTCATGACATGTTACCCTCCCTCAGCCGGGGGGCATGGTTACAATATTGCAGTCGTTGATTACATGATGGAATGGGTCGAGGCAATGTCAACATTCAACAACATCGGTATCCCTTTGAGTGAACCCATGAATGGGTTGTACTTGAAGAAGTACTATGCATAAGTTATTTGTGCACAAGTACTTGTATTTTTATGTATCATACTTTGTGTGTGTTACTTTAGTTTTCTTTTGACATTATCTGGTCTATGCCCTTATGTGACATTGTGTTTGGTTGCCAGATGTTGGAGTTTTCGCTACCCTATATTGGCTTTGCTGATGGTGCTAGCCGTAGTACTCGGAACTTAGCTTCTGCTGCATGGGCAATCTATGCCCCAACAAACAAACTTATATCTTTACGAGGTGTGTGCCTTGGTTGTGCAACCAACAACAATGCAGAGTATAGCGCAGTTTTTGAATTATTGGTTGACGCTATCTCACTTGGAATTTGCCATTTGGTTGTGCGACTTGACTCACATCTTGTGGTACTACAGCTAAGTAATGTCTATTCTATTCGAAGTCCTACTTTATTACAGGTGTATTTGTGAATTCGCCTCTTGGAACGATATTTTGATCACATTGAATATCAACATATTCCTAGATTTATTAATACATTAACAGATGCATTGGCTAATTATGTATTGGACAAACATTTGAACCATTTATAAATCAAACACATTTAAATGTAAAGTAAACCGGTAGAAGCCATCTGTATATAATGATCAAAAGAGTTTGTTTTTTTTACAAAAACGTTTGTCCGAAGACCAAAATATCAAAAATTGAAGCTTATAGCTTCTACAAAGTGACGTCACAGATGACGTTCACGGTAACATACTACTACCCTAGCTACTCTGCGGAGAAGTCGACCCATAGATGTGGAAACCCCTATAGTGTGACGTTGATCGCGTCATGGAATCTCTTCCAGAGTCATATCTGGAATGTCTGCTGTAAGACCCTCTAAATTTTGTTCCACAATCTGGTAATGTTCGGCATACTGTGGTACTACTGCTGCTACTTCTCCTTGTCGTTGGATAGGAGAACTGGTAGGAGGTCTATATGGTCCAACATCTGTGTTATCAACAAACGTTTGGTGTTAATCTTCGGATAAATCTATAAAACAAAAACATTTAATATGATAAAAAATTCAAAAACATTTTAAAAAGGAAAATTTGTATACTTCTTACCGAGGTCTCCCCACTGAGCATCCTCAGGCAGTGCTAGATCCAGATCTCCTCGGAAATCCAACCCGGCATAGGCGTAGTCATCGACCATCAACATCTGGTTTTGCAACCAGTCAAAGAAAATATCGTCATATTTGATGATTGGTCCTGCCATATGCCAGGCCATGACCCGACACCACCACAACATCCTCAGATCCCTAGGACCCGGAAAGTCCCACTCGGCCTGTAGTCTGAATACGAGGACTCTCTCAAGTAGGGATGATTTTAAGGATGGAAATTTATTTTAAAATGTAGAAAGCTTGGTGAATATTACTAATGCTTCATATGTCAACTATAAATGTTTGGCGATATTTTTGTAAAAATATTCAAATTTATAATTATTTTATATAGTTTTTATAAATGTTTAGCGATTTTTAAGGTAAAATAATTTTATCCTATAGAATTTGGGCGAATCATTTTTAAAATAGCGAATCTCATTTTTGGAAAAACCATGGAAAATTAGCCCATGAGCGAAATTTAGCCCCTAAAATCATCCTTGCGAGTCTCAAGGAAGAAAGACACTAACAAAGATCCATATCCAAATTGTTTCAGTTCACCCCATCTGCACTTGGTCAGTTGTCTTTTGATAATGCACAACACTGCATCAGCCCAGTTAAAAACTCGGGGCTTAGTACACTCGATGGCGTACTGGAAATAGCTTTGTAATGCCATACGTGGAGCTGAACTTCCGGCCATCCAAGCAATAGTAAAGAGAATAGTGCGGAGAGTCAAGTCTGTTACTCCCCAGATCGCCACTTTCCCTTTCTTTCTTTTGGCCTCGGGTACAGAGTATTGATTACAATATTCACTCATTTTTAACCTGCCACCTCTGTTGCCGGTCAGACTAACATGGGACCCGCGCCTGGATAATCCGGTCAATAAGTATATGTCCTCTATGTCAATGGTTAATATGTGAGCTCCTACATTAAAAAATTGCTGGTCTGGATCCCACATACGAACTAGATATTCCAGTAATCTGACTTGGGCTCTCATGCTCGGAATACAGAAGTATTTTAAGAGACCACAATCTCTCAATGCAGCTATGGTGGGAGGATGATTCTCGGAATTTGCATTATCCTCCTCATGTTCTCGTTCCCTCCACTCAAGCACCATGATTTTTGGTCAAATACCTGCACAAGGAACATAAAGAGTGGGTTAATGATTTTATTCATGATATAAATCTTTTTCATTGAATAAACATTTAAAAAAAAATTGAGTTCTGCGCTGCTCGTAGGTGCCTTATTATGCACAGTGCGAACCCCTCGCAGGTGGCTCAAATCCAACTTTTGAGAAAGTATCATTCTCGCAGGCCTCGTATGGGCAGCCTGCGAGAACTCCTGCGCACATGTAGGGTTCAAAAACCACTTAAAAATGCGCAAAATTAACCAATGAAATAAGAAATTTAAACCGTGAAAAGATCAAGAAAGAAGAACTTACCGTAATGTTGTTTACATCTCGTCAAATGATGTCTCGTAGCTCCCGGAAATCAACACCCAATTCAGAGGGTAAAACGAGGGTTTTTGGAACTCAATAGTGAAAATGTGAAATGATATGGTAAATATGGTTATTTACTCATTTTAATTACTTTTTACTATGTCAGATTTGGGTTTTATGTTTATTTATTGATTAAGCCTAATTACTAATATAAAAATGAGTGTAATGACTTGCAGGTGTGAAACATTGATGATTACGAAAAGGATATGGATATATTTTTCTCCGTTATGGTGTGATTTTGATTGTTTTTTATGGTTTTTACATAAAAGCTCGAGCATCTTTTTGTTCGTTCTTGCGCTCGTGAAAAACATAAGAACATGATCGAGCATAGTTTTATCACTTTTTCGGGCTCAACAAGGTTATACGAAAAAGGAACCCCCCTGGAGTCCTCTTTAAGCTCTTTTCAGACTCTCTAAACATGAAAAGATTACCGAGCAACCTTGTTATTTTCACGCTTGCTAAAGTATTTGAAATACGCGTCTGGTGAGCGATAATTTATCTCTTTTTTGGTCTCATCCAGACTATGTTACGAAAAAGGAACTGAGAGAGTTCTCTTTTAAGTGTTTTTCCAAACTCTATAATCTTGAAAAACCTTCGAGTTTTCTATCTCTGGACTCGTTAAACAAACATTGATAGACCCGTGATGGGACCGAACCACTCCTTATTAGGGTTCGTTAAATATACTTCGATGGACTCATCCGAAGGATGAGCTTATATCAATAAGCATATGTGATCCTCTTCAATCTTGCGTAAAAATAAAGAGGTACTTGCCAGAAATGGTGGGGGAAAATTTGGGAAAGGGATATGTTTCATCTTCGTATTGATTGGCAGGAAGTGTCACTCTTGAACATGACACCCCCTATTCATCATTTGAAGCCAATTTGGGAAATACATTTGTCTCTCTTTAGATTGATTACAAGGTCACTCCATGTGTCGTCTTTGAGTCAATGCTGCCAAATCATTGGTCGTGTCGTTCATATGTTCAAGAGAAGTCTATCTAAAAACCTATATTGAGTCGGCCATCTGCAGTTATCCATTCTCTTCGTGTCAGCCTTCCCTATGTCCAGTCCAATTTCCACATACTCTATTTCTCTTTCAAACTCTGTTACTCATTTTGTGTCATTGATGGGGGATACATCAAGGCCCTCCTGTGACGAGTCGTGTTCCTTCGACTTCAGCTCATTATCCAGGATCAAGACTTAGAAATTATTTAGTACCTTGGAGCTTGCATGCCTCAATGGCAAGTTTCCTCTCTTTTGACAGTGGTTTTACATCATTGACCCCTAATCGAAAGATTCCATCAGATGTTCGACATCAAATCATTTATTCACAGTCGATGGATTGTACTATCGTACCTTGGGATTCATTGACATCAATGGTGATTTCCGTCGTACTTGTTAACGGTTCCATCAATGACCGGTAATCAAGTGGTTTCTACCATGTTCGACTTCAACACATGTAATCACATGGTTAGATTCGTACTTTGGGTGACGAGATTGAAGACCCTGGTTTTTATATTTGAAGTCCAGGTTGCGATGGAGTATGTATACTTTACGACACATAGATCCACTGTGTATGTTTCGTGGCTATGTCATCTTGATTTGAAATTTTTTGCATAGATCCATAGTGTATTCAGGTGGCTATGCTATATTTTGATGGTATGGATCCACAGTGTATGATTGGTGGCCATGAACCATGTCTATGATGTCATCAGTCTGTGATATGAGTATGGGAATGCCTACCTCAAAATTGATATATATATGATTTTCTGTAGATGCTTGATTGTTCGCAGGTTTCTGATTAGATGTGCTCCTAGTTCTCGACACACACATGTAGCTTACAAAGTCTATCGACTGTCACTAGTTCCAATCTCATACTTTGGGGGGCATTCTGTTATCCATGATTTTTGTTTTCATGATGATGAATTGATTGTGGTATAATCAGGCTCTTCATTAGAACTTTCTCCAGAGAAAAGTTACCTTTGTCTCTTTCCAAAAATCACAGTTTTGAGGAAGGTTCGCAGGCTACCTATACATTTTCCTGCGACAATGCATGATTCTCACAGGCTGCCTTAAGCTAGGGTGCGATAAGTTCACACTGTGTCTAACTACTAGGGTGAGAACACTTTCTAATGAAGGGAAAAAGATAAATTCTCAAACCTTCTAGAAGGGAATCTTCTAGAAGGATGAGATGGCATTCGAATGGTTATCTAAGTATCGTCTTTCCTGATATTTTGGGATCATTCCTATCCAAGTAACTAATCCATTATCTCTTATAAATTGATGGGTTTCTCATGGAAAAGGTTAGCAGAAAACTAGCAAGAGATTTATTAGAGAATTAATGTAAGATTGTATGAGGGACTGATGCTACAGCAGCTAGGAACACCAGCAAGGTTATCAAAAGTTGTTGATATTCTTCATGCATGAGAAAGTGTGTGTGTCAGAGATAGGAGCCATCGAAAGGAGGTTTGAAACATCAAGGCTCAGGTTGTATTCATTTATTTATATCAATTTAATACAGTAATATGTCCCTTTCCCATAAAGCTAATGTTACTTTATTACATAACTCCTTGATCATATGTATAGATTAGCTATTGAATATATTGAGTTGTCTTCACTTCGATTGGTTTGTACTATTGTGGTTTGGATGGAATAAGAGCATTGGAGTTAAGCTGGAACAACAAATACCCAAGGAGGCGTTCATAAGGTATGTCCATGATTCTTGCCTCCTAGTTCATTCAATAGTCTAAATCAAGGGAAAGAGTATTATTATGTCCTTCTTTGTTCTAGATCCAGGTGGATCTAGGGAGATCAGTTTGTGTCTGCACTTACGGATTAATCCTAAAACAGATGTGTCATACAATAATGGGCCATATGAACTTTTAAAACTTAGTAAAATTCAACACCAAACAAGAATTAAGAGATAGGTTGAAGATCACAAAATACTAAAACAATGTTTTTCAGTAGTGTCAGCATAGAAAACAATCAAGGGTGCGATTAAAGGAAAATGAATATACAACATCCAAGCCATTGGAACATGTTCATATAGACATTTGTGGACCAACAAGAACACAAATTTTGCAAGGAGAAAATTATTTTATGTTTCTTATTGATTATTATACAAGAATGACTTAGGTTGCCTTTCTCAAAAATAAATTTGAAGCATTTGAAAAGTTCAAATCCTTTAAATCTTTAGCTGAGAATGAGATTGACCTAAAAATCAAATGTTTAAGGTTAGATAATGAATGTGAGTTTACATCCAATGAATTTGAATAATTATATGAAATTCATGAAATAAACAAACATTATTCAGCTGCAAGAACTCCTCAACAAAATGGAGTGGTTGGAAGAAAAAATAGACAAGTAGAAGAGATTCCTAGGATAATGTTGAAATAATTAATATTATCAAGTATTTTTTGGAGAGAAGTAGTTTACATATAGTTTAAATTCTAAATAGAAGGAAAATCAGAGTTAACGGTGATAAGACACCCTATGAATTATGGAAACATAGACCAACATCTATCAAATATTTCAGAATATTTGGTAGCAAGTGTTATATCAAAAGAGAAGATGAGGATCTAGGAGATTTTGAATCAAGATAATATGAAGGTATTTTCCTTGGTTATTCATCAAGAAACAAAACCTATAGATGTTACAACAAAAGACTACAAAATATTGTTGAAAATATAAATGTCAAAACAAATGAAGCAAGACCTCATAAGAACAAATTGCAAACAAAAGAAATAGAGTGCAAAGAAGAAGAAGAATAAGAAGAAGCAAAAGAAAGTGAAGAAGAAGAGTAAGAGGAAACATAATGCCAATATACATGAACCCCATCAAGGTTTGTGAAGAATAACCATCTATAAAGCTTAATTCTTGGTGATAAAAATGCTCAAACATAGATTAGGAGAAAATTGACAAGCACTTTTGAACAAGTAAATCTCTCCTTATTGTCCAAAATAGAGCCTAAATGTTTTGTAGAGGATAGTGTTGATCAATGTTGGGTTAATCATATGGAGGAATATTTAAACCATATTGAAAAAGATCAAACATGGGAACTTGTCCCAATAACTAAAGACAAAAATGTGTTTGGTACAAAATGTGTATTAAAATATAAGTTAAATGAAAATGGACAAATAGTAACAAATAAAGCAATATTAATATGTAAAGGGTGTGGTCAATTTTAGGGTAATCACTTTGAAGAAACCTTTCCTCCAATTTCAATAATATAAGAAATCATAATGTTTTTGGCACTTGCATGTTTCAAAAACTTCAAAATCTATCAAATGGATGTCAAGTCATCCTTTCAAAATGGAAATTTAGAAGAATAAGTATATATTGAACAACCAAAAGGATATCCATTGTCAGAAAACAATGATTATGCATGTGGACTAAAGAAAGCACTCTATGAACTAAAGAAAGCTCCTAGAACTTGGTATTCAGGACTTAACAAATACCTACAACAACAAGGTTTCAAAAGAAGAGCTGGAAATAGTAATATTTACATCAAAATAGACAATCATGTTATTTTATTCATTGTGGTTGATGCAGATGATATCATTTTTGGACGTAATTCTAATATAATGACCCAAAAGTTTGCAGACGAAATGAAAAAATAATTTGAAATGTCCATGCTTGGATAATTTTCATTCTTTCTAGGGTTGCATATTTCTCAATCCAACAAAGGCATATTTATTTCTTAGAAAAAATATATCAAGGAGATGTCGAAGAAATTTCTCATGGAAGACTGTGCAACTATCAGTACACCCATGATCACAGGATGCAATTTAAGAAAAGATGATGAATATCCATAAAGAAATCAAACATTGTACAGGTCAAAGATTGGAATCCTACTATATGTGCTAACATCAAGGCCAGACATGATGAAAGAAGTAGGATTGTTGCAAGATTTCAATCTATACCAAAGGAGACACATGTCCAAGATGTAAAAATAATATTCATATATTTTAAAGGAATTGTGGACTTTGGATTGTGGTATTCAAGAAGTAAGGAATTCAGTCTAATAACATATACAAATTCAGATTGGGATGGTGGTGTAGATGAAAAAAAAAGCACCAGTGGTGGAGATTTTTTTATGGGAAACAGTCTAGTATCTTGGTTAAGCAAGACACAATCATAAATTTATCTATCCACAATAGAATTAGAATACATTGCAGCAACAACATGTTGTAAACAATTTATTTGGATGAAACAAATGTTGAAGGAAATTAAGATAGGGTATAATCAACCGATATCAATATTATGTAACAATACTAGTGAAAACAATATTTCAAAGAATCATGTTATGCATTTGAAGACAAAGCATATCCTAATCAAATACCATTTATTAAGAGAGAAAGTCACAGAACAAAATTTCAAGCTAAAATACATTGTTACAAAGGAATAGATAGTTGATATCTTTACAAAATATTTTCCTAGAGAAACATTTGAGTATCTTAGAAAGAAACTGTGAGTGGTACTGATGTCATCCAACCACTAAAGAGTTTCAAAGAAAGAACAAGCTTAGAGAGAGCTACAGAAAGAAATTTGTTGGTTGTAGATACAGAGAGAAAGGAGTAAAGAGTAAAGAGTAAGGGGGAGAAAATACCTTTTCCATTGATGTCAAAGGGGGAGAGTAAAGATTAATGGAGAGACTTGCAGAAAGGAAAAAAACACTTTATGAGATATATAGTTGCAACATATTGGGGGACTATCAGAATTGACTAAGGGTTGGCATGAATGAAAAAGGGGGATATTGTTTGAAATACTATTGTCATTGATGTCAAAGACAGAGGGAGAATGCAAAAGACAGTATCCCTGAAAAGTGAGATGTTGTGAAAAATATGAAAAGTTTTCCTCATGAGGGTCTTCAACATTTTTTGCATTTTCATATATGGACATGGACATGGTCACGAAAGATGATCTTGTAGTTCCATTGTTACTAACAATTGATAGAAAGAATATTCATACCACTATAAGCATAGAAGGATAACTCAGCTATGTAGTTAATGACCAATAGACAAAAGACACAACTCTTGGTTGTCTAGAAAAGACTTCAGTGCTTGTAAGTGGAAACTAGATGGAGGCCTCCCAATCATAATTTCGGAAAGAAAAATATGAATTTGAGGTACCACATGTTTAAGATGTGAGTCCAACCTAAAATTTTCAAGAGTTGTAGCATAAATTAATCAGATCAAGGTAAACGATAATATTGGTATAGCCGACATTCATAGTGAAAAATGTTTTCAATGGATTTATAATTAAAATGCATCGTTATGTAGTTTGAATGTGAACGGGTGAGTTATGAAACTCTATGAAAAGGGTCAACTTTTATTCTTGTCTTGTTTAAATATTTATTGTTATTCATCAGAGATAAATGGCTAAGAATGAATGAGCAAGACCTTGGGCATATCAGATATTGGGCCTAGGAAATATATATAAAGTGTTGTGTATTAATTAATATATCTCGATATCTCGATAAACGATACTCCAATATCGGATATCGTGTAACTAGACTAGAGTGAAATCATGGTCGACCGATATCGCAGTGGGTTGATACCCTGGTGGACCAGTGGGCTTGTGACCCGTTAGTTCTAGTCGTTTAGTCAGTATATCATGTATTGGTATAATAGATATCAGACTGGAGTGAATGTGTGAAAGCACGATTGGTCGATACCCTGGTGGGTCAGTGGGCCTATGTTCCTATGAATAATTGTAAATTGAATCACAATTGAATCCTTATTATTGATCATAGAGATCAAAAAATAATATAGAAGGAACCAAGACATTTGAATGTCATACCATATCGATATATTGGTTATTGGGATACCATATTGGAATATCAAACCAAACTTAAAGCCATAGGGGCCCTGTGAGATGATGACCCGGTGGTATGGAGAACTATACCAATCAACCTTGTAGATTGACGGTTGATATGGACTCCAAGGATGATATGATGGTTTTTTATCATTAATTTTTTTACTCTGACCAGTGAAGAAATCACGTGCAATAGGAGGAAACTGGGACTAGTTTCAAAGGATTTTTTTCATTCTCGTTTAAATATGATTCAAGGTATTTGGAGTGAACACTGTGAGCACGATGTTTTAGATAAAGACAAATACTTGGGCTTATGGTATTGGTGTAAGAATACTACCATCTGTAAAATCATCTTGGTGTTTGACTCAGGGATGACCTAGAAATTTCCCTACGATGAGGCCTATAATAATGATCCCCTAGTACATTTTAGAGTGTTTGAAAGGTTTGAAGTTGAGGCTCCATGGTTCTCAGGTTCCATAGAATGAAAGAGAGAAGAATGTAATTTTCTAATAGTTGCAGGAAGGTGCGAGATCACATTCAAAATATTAGAAGTCTCACTGATGGTGAACAGGTGGATATTTTTACGGTAATTACAACAATGAAAAAGTAGTTCTCGAAATAAAATATTTAAATAGTTTGGTGCCTACAAGTGTTGTTGAGTTGGTGCTCAGTTATGGGGCTTGGTGTCTCCAACAAGTTGTTGCCTGCAAATCTTGTAATAGTAGGTTGGTTCCTACAAGTATTGTTGACTTTATGCTTATGTGAAGGGATTGGTGTCTCTTTCAGGTTGGTGTCTATAAACATTGTAACAGATTGGTGTTTATAGGAGGTTGTTTCATGTGTATATATTTCAATAAAAGTTTTCAGTGGTTTTCTCCCATTTTCATTTCCACGTTAAATCTTTGTGTAATGTGTGCTATATGTTTGTATATATTTGTTATTTATTTATTATGGTTGTTAAAGTAATTAAATGTAATTTTAGTACAGTAAATAAAATTAAAAGAAGTCGCATATTGATTCACCCCCCCTCTCAGTATAAGTAAGTGTGACAACAAAAATATTCCATGTACGATGATTAGAATACTCTTAGCCTAAGAGGCATTTTCCCATTGTGTATCAGATATTTAAGGTTTCAAAATTGATGAATGGATGAATTTGAAAAGGAAACAAAATGAAACGTACAAGTTATTTATATGAATAAATCTTTCATTCCTTTAAACAAGAAAATGTGTTGAGCAAATTAGAATTCAACAGTTTAACACAACGGATATAAGTTTGTGATAAGAATACACTTCAAAAAGATCAATGTTTGATACATTCAAATGATATCAAAATATTTTTTCATACATTCAATTATAATAAAAAAAATGGAAGGAAAGTTGCTATAATACATGAAATCAATTCCAATCCCATGAAATACACTACTCACTTACAATGAATATGGTGTCAATCTGTTGTTTGGAGCTTTGATTGATAGAAAATCAAAATACATTTGTCAAAAGGGGAGAGAGGGCTTCACAACAAGTATACTACAATGGAGGATAATACATGGAATGTGTTACATACTGATAAAAAAATGGTACATGAATCTTTCTAGGCCTGCTATTTGTTACTCATAATTTTTCCTATGTCTTGAGTTGCATTGATCTTGCAAGCCTTAGAACAAGATACTCTTCAATTATCATTATGTTGAACCCCTTAAAGTGTGACTTATTTATCATTTAAGTATTCCACTGTATGTGAAACAATTTCTGGAAACCACATACTACCTCTCTATTCTTGAAACCATTTATTGTTTCTTGAAGGTTTTTTTTTAGTAAAAATAAAAAACTACTTTTACATGAAAAAATTAATGAAATTTTTTTTCCTTATGAGGTTGGGCATGTGAAAATTATTTCCCCTTTTTTATCCATCGATATCTTCACAAATTGGAATATATGGTTTCACATATTTCCCATTGGATATTCATGTTTTTTCAGGTTCCTCCATGCCTCATCTAAATCAGTGTATATTGTTGAACTTATTCTTATACTAAGAGGGGGGGTGAATCAATATAAGATAATTTTTACTTTAATTGATAATTCATCAATCATTCATTAACTTTAAAATAGTAAATGCATGTAAACTCAAATCATGAAACATAGATTTTAACTTGGAAACCCTTTCCAGAGAAAACTACAAAATATTATCTATATAAATGTCAGTAGTCACAAATCTATAGTTAAAAAGCTTGTAGGCACCAACCTACTAGAGAAAATAATATCTTTAGTTGACAACCAACTCAACAAGATATTATGTAGGAACCAACCTACTGGAGACAACAATCTCCTTAGTTGAGTACCAACACAACAACATATTGTGTAGGCACCAATCTACTAGACACCAATATCCTTAGTTGAGCACCAAACCGGTAAGACATGTATAAACACCAACCTAAGATATCCATGCACAAAGTGATTATGAATTCACCTACATGATTCATACTTAATTTATTTCATAGCATCATCATACCCTTAATTTTCATGTAGCATCTCCTCTCTTTGTTTCATACCCCAAACATAGATTCAAATCCTAGTCAAATTTATCCTTCATGCCCTAGCGAGCCTTGTAGTATAATTCCTAGAATATAATCCCATACTACAACGTCACAACCTCGAAATAGATCATTTTTATCATCATATAGATTATTCCTTTATAGTGCACACTTACAACTCTAAGAAAACTCCTCGTCCACACCTTTAGACCCAAAGAATTCTTTACAACATCTCTTGTGCACCTCACAGTCCTCCTGTGCACCTCATATCTCTTTTGTGGAACTCATACTTGGACTTATTAATTGAATTCTCTTAAAATTCACATATATATATATTGTATTTAGAGTGTTTATGTGCTCACTTTTAGGGTCGACCTATAAAGATTGGTTGGAATGACCTAAACTTTTTGGTTGGGTTGTTTTACAGAAAAAATCATATCTCCTCATTCCTAAGGAGATATAGGGATTTCCATATACCATTGTAAAGGTATTTTAATAATCATTCCAACCATATAACATATTGTCCCATTAGAGTAAAAGTTCCTTCAAATATAGGGTATTCAAACTAAGCATAAAAAGAAAAAAAAAATTATAACAATCTCTATCTTGTAATCTTTATCTTGGACATATATAGTCTCCCCCTATTTTTTAAATAAATGAAAATAATATTTCCAACAATGTCTTCCTTTTCCTATGATGGAAACCCTTAGTCAAATTGGATAGCCCCCTTATCTGCAATGTTCCTTATGTCTGCAATTATTCCTTTGTTTGCAACTTCTCCCCCTTTGACATCAATGGAAAAGTGTTGCCCCCACTAAGCTTTTGCTTCCCTTTACTGATTGGATGAGAGATATATTACTCCCATCAACATTTTTCTCCTTTGAACTCATCGAGAATGTATACATTACTCGAGGTTCTATTTTCATTTTCCACTAATCTTCCTGAACCTACTTTCCTTATCTCATATCCTTTGGAATGAAATGTAAGGTTGTAACCTTGATCATTGATATAGGTGGAAATACATGGCCACCCACCTATTCCACTGGATCAAATCACAATTTCCATATTGGCATTTTTTATATAGTTTTTTGGGTCCCAAACTTCTAGGTCTGTTTTGAGGCCTTAAATGATGTTTTTTTGGCCTTGCAACACCCAATAGATTGATGTTCAGATGTATTTGGTTTTTCGTAATGTGTACTAATTGGCTAGAAATTTCCAATGAGGTATCAATCACCCCAAATGGAGATCGTATGAAAACTTTACGCCCTAGGGAAGTTGATGTCTCAACTACCCCCATCGAGGCCCACAAACCTTTTGGTTTTTCATCTTTTAGAGTTATGGTTTTGGATGTATAAGGTTTTTTAATTTATTATATATATTAAAAAAAGGATTTTGGAACCTCGTTGTAATCATCTTCTAGAGAATGAGCATATATGACACATCTCTCTTCAAATATTAGCTACCACCATTCTAGCTAGCTTTTGTGCTTTTCATTTTACAGTGTTTTGTATTCTAGAAAGTCATGAATGGAATATGATTTTTAATATATTACTTTGTTCCTTGAAATATCTCTACCTATTTCCTTGATATATCTCTATCATATTTATTCCTTCATGTCATTCTAAAAATAATTTGGATCAAAAGAATCACAATAGTCTTCCCCTTGTCGTTCTTAGTACATTTCTTCGATGAGGTCAAGGTATATAGAGTTGGGTATCGAGCTTATTTCTCTTAAGGAAAACCACTCTCTCCCACCCAATAACTCTCCCATCATGGAAGAAAAGAGGGATGATGGAGTAGGATATCCTATAAAACTATTTCTCGAGGAAGCCCTCATGCAATAAAGGAATGAGATGATGGATAATTTCTCCCAGATCCTTCAATGGTTTCCGACAACAATGGAGGAACCATCATCCAACGGACAATTTGTAGGTGTGATTAACTTTAAGGTACACTTTAGCTTTGATATTCCTTTATTTGAAGGCCGGATAGACACCAACACTTTGTAAAAATGGTAAAGTCGTCTAGAGGTTTATTTCTTTGTCCATAATTTTCCCAACAGTGAGAAAATCAACTTTGTGCTCCTTAAGTTCCTTCCCCATATCATAGATTATTGGGAGACTTACTGTGAGAAGCATGCCAAAGATGAGTCTGCAATTTTTGGGCCAAGACCTACTTGGGAGGCTTTTGTTGATTCCCTCGAGGAGTAATACTACCATGTTGGAAACTATGATGACCAATAAATGAGATGGAAAATTTTGAGGTAACAGAGAGCCAAATGGTGGTGAAGTACACCAACATATTCCATACCTTGTGCAAAAATATTATCATTAAAGAATCCGAGTGGCACATGGTTTTGAGGTACCACAGTGACCTACACAGGTACATCCAAAAAAATATGGAGTTCTTAGAAATCTCCTTAATAGGATTCTCTTACCAATATGTTGTCAAGATTGAGAAGAAGTTCAAGAAAAAAAAAAGTGATATTTCGGTTCTGCAAACCCATCACATCAGAATCCTAGTAAGGGTGGCCATATCTCCCAGGGAAAAGGATCAGGAAAGATGGACAATTCCAAGACAACCAATCAAATCCATGAGCAAAGAAGGGTAATGGGAAATCAAAGGACATTGGAAAGTGGTGTGAGTTACAAAAAATCCCTTGGCACAATACCAATGAATGTCGCGCCAAACATTCATTTTTGGTTGAGACGAAAGACTCGGGGTAGGATTATGACTAAGAATTTGATTCAAAAATGGAAAATGCAAAATAGATCATTGACGTAGAACCCAGTGTCACCATTGCTACCACAAAAGTACATCTAGATGAACCATAGGAGCCTAAATAAGGGGAGTGCCTCTTCCACTCATATATTTAGGTGAAGAGAACCCCACTCCATTTAATTCTTGACAGCGGTAGAAAAAGGAACCTAATCTCAATAGAGGTAGTCAAGATATTGAACCTGACAATTATGTTGCATCCTTATCCATAGAAAATCGGTTTTCTCATCCAAGGATGAGACATTCGTATCAGACAACAATGGTGTCTCCACTACGACATCAAACCCTTTAAATATGATGTAATATTTCGTGTTTCCCCTTTGAAGTTTTTGATTTCTTTTTAGAACAACCATATATGTGGAAGAGTCATTTTTTTTTATGAATATAGGCCCCATAGTGTCATTATTACTTTGGGATATCAACTCTATAGTGTATCGAAGGCATCCCCAACTACTGCAATCTCTTTGATATTCATGAAGTAGTGCAGAAAGGTTGTCTATCAGATGGAAATATTTTTCCTCTTTATAGCTTAGTTGGAAGGTGAATGGAAGGTCAGTATAATTTCCAAAACCTCTGCATGGGTTAGTTCTACACAATAGCAGTAGGTGGAAAATATAGTAGAGGAGTAAAAATTCATATTTTGCTCACTTAATGGAGTGTCATTTCACTATCAAGTGAAGCACTCAATTGATTTGTCACTGAGTGCTTATCTTCCTAGCAAACATTCTTTTATGGAGAATGAAGAAATAAAAAACTAGATCTAAGAGCTAATTTGGAACAACCAAATCAGACAAAGCTACTCACCTTGCAGGATCCCAATTGTTCTGGTACAAAATAACAACGGGACATGCTAAATTTGTATTGATTATAGAGTGCAAAACAATATCATAGTAAAGAACTGGTACCCAATCCCCAAAATTGATGGCATTCTTGATCAACTCAAAGGAGCCAAGTTTTTAATTAAGATTGATATAAACTAAGGATACTACCAAGATTCGATTGAGTAAGATGATGTCTGGAAGATAGCCTTCAACACTAAATAAGGTATCTTCGAGTGGTTGGTCATGCCTTTCAGCTTGACTAATTCCCTAAAAAAATTCATGTGGATGATGGATGATATATTGTGGACATTCAAAAACTCCTTTGTGATCGTATATCTTGATGACATCCTCATATTCAGCAAAACCTAGGAGGAAAATGTGAAGCATATTTAGTAGGTCTTGGGTATCAACCTGGCTACTCGCTTTAGAGATTTCACTAGGAGAAGAAGGAGAAATGGAAGGAGACTTGATGGGTGAAGAAGAAGAAAGGTAGACATGAGGTTGATGTGTGGGTGGTGTGATTACATATGAAGCACCTGCATTCGATATCGCTGGAGTGTTAAACAACCATACCGGTAACCCAATTGTGAGACTTGGAAATTAGCAATGTAAGGAGGACCAACGTCTTTGTAAGAAGGAAAAAAAAAGGTTTCCCCTGGCAAGGGGATTCCTTCATTGGTCATTCTGGGAACTGACACCATAAAAAATCAAGATCCAACCTAGATTATGCTAGGGAGAACAAACAACACACGCTAAAAATCTAGTAAGAAAACAATCAAACAAAACCTTCTCACAATAAGCACACTAGTTGGGGATGAAATACAACGTCGCGGGAACAAAGTAAGAAGGGGATGAGATAGATTGGGTGGAAACATTACGTTGACAGCCTTCCTAATGGACTTACACCCTGGTGCAAGCTCCCACACATAATCATGGATATGCCCTCCAAAGAGCCCGAGTGAGCTTGGAAAAAATCGATTCCAGGTACCATGAAGACTTTCCCCTCCACAGTCACCTTGTGTAAATACCCTAAAGAGATAGGCCACTAAGGTTACCAACTACAACAGTGATGCCTGGGGAAACAGTCGATAATTTGATCCACATGCAAGGGCAGGGTATATAGCCTGAAATCAACTTGAAAGGATTCCACTCATCATTTTGGATATACCTTCAAGACACCCCCATAATACATGCAATCTCTACACCAATAGCAACAAAGAAGGATGAGTAACTCTGCCAATCTTAATGCGACCTCAGGTTTGAACCTTGTGTGAGAAGGGCTTCCCAGGAAACACTGTAGCATTTGTATTTCACCACTCCCTAACACAAGATTATATGTTTGTTTGTAGGATTGGAAATTTATCTTTCATACCTATTCCAAATCCCTACAACTAATCTGATGTAGTTTTGCTACCAGAAAATATAAAAATGTTTAATCAATTTTTAGTTTAGCACTTTATTTTTAAGGTCGTTGTTACTCAAAAGGAAACTGGCATGGACAATATGGTTCTTTGAATGAATTGAAATTTATGCAAAGAGATTAAGATGAAATCTTTTCATTTCAATTAAATATATGCTATGAGAAGGAGAAACAATTTATCATTCTAGATGCACAATGTCCCAAAATGCCAAAAAAACATGCAATTTCACTACTTCAAATGCGAGCTAGTTTCACTACCCAAAAGAAAGAATTCATTTATATTATTTGTTTTATTATGATGTATACATAAATTAAATACAAAAGCTTCAATGCTCCACTAATTTCAATCAGGAGAAAGAGTCCTATGCAGATGCAAAAGACACGAAGCAAAAGGGCTACAAACAAAGCATCCACTCAAGGTAGTGAGGTATGAAAGAAAACAAGTAGAAAATTGTTATAACAAGAATTAAAAACATCAATGATTCTAAAACCAATCAATCATTCAAGGAATACAATAAAATGCAGAGAAGAATCCAAGAAATGATAGGGAGAAAGAGAAATCACTCAAAACTGTGCTATCAAAAAAGCAGCTAGAAAAGGCAATTTCACATTTCTGGAAAAGGTTTCAAGCTCCAATAAAGACAATAGGGAGATACAAGAATAAAAAAGAATCGAACACCATGAAAATCAAATCCAAACAACTTCACAAACTAATCACAGACTCTAGGTAAAGATCTTTGCAAAACAGGCTGCAAAAGACTGAGCAAAAGAAGGAAACAACTCTCCAAAAGAGACTAGCGCTCCCCCAGAAGGTTACACAGAGTGTTTCAAAACACCCTAATACACTGTAGGGGAGTTGTTGCTCTCTGGTATGGCCTACAAGGTGGCGTCAAGCCACCCAAAAATTCAAAAATAGTCAAAAATTTGCAAAAACTTCACCCATAATGCATAAAAAATGGTGAAAATGTTAGTGAAGGTAGGAGAAGGCTAATGGATGATGAACAACTAGGAAGAGTGATATGAAAGGTGGTAAAAGGGTAGGGACAAACCAAGGAAATAGAAATAGGAGTCCTTCCCCAGTGGAGTCGCCAATTTCTGTTACAGGAGAATCCCCCTGCGAACAAGTGGATTCCCTCTTGGATACTAGACCCCTATAACCAAGACAGAAAGGTGATAATGTGAACACTGACATTCCTTTTCATGAGGAGAAAATATTCAAAGAAGAATAATAAAGAAAGGTAAATAGCTTTACCGACATTTTTCCTTGCTCGATCCAGGCTGATCTTGATCTCTAAGTTCTTCAGAAGGTCTTGCAATACAATGAGCAACAACAACGAAACATACTTCCTACTCTACCATGATTAGCTTCATAATAGATCTATCAAAAGAAACAAGTTTATGAAACATACACAAAATTAAAGGAAACAGGCCAAGCACATATTTATATTAATGAAAACAAAGCAAAGTTATTACAACCATAGATGTAGATGCAGAAGCTTCCCCAAGCTCTCTTTGTTTAGACCCTTGCTCAAAAGTTCCATGATCAGAATGACTATAAATTTCATTGATAAATCTCCCTTATAAAATCATAAGTTTGATGCCTCTAAATTTCCATCTTATTTTACCATGAGAAGGCCTCCTTATATAAGCTTGGAGAGACCCAACCACCTTAGAGATTCTTGGGATAGGTTGAGGATCTTTCTCCTTCAGTTGTGGATCCTCCCTAATATCCAGCCTTGACCTCAAATTTGAATCCAACATATTTCCAAGATGAAGGGGATTTTTCCCTGATTTTCCTCAACAACCCCAAATTTTCTCAAACAGGTTAGCGCACCCCAAAAGGCTGCACAAAGCATTGCAATGCTCCCCCAAAGGAGGGTACAAAGCGCCGACACTCCCTGATAGTGGGCAGGAGAGTGCTTCCCAAAATATCTTCAAAACATTTCAATGCTCCCCCAGAATGGTGTCCTGAATGTTGCAACACTCCCCCAAAGAGGGGTAGGGAGCGTTGGCACTCCCTGATAGTGGGTAGGGGAGCGTTAGATTCAACATAAGTTTCCCCATATGATGGAGGAACTTGATGTAATGGATACCATTTATTCCTATGTGGGGAGGGTCAAATCATGAAGATGGGTAATAGTTTTTCTTGTTTTATAATAAGTTTGTTTAAATTTTAACAGGTTCTTCAACTTCCGGTAAACAAAAGTATTTTTTTTATTTAGAATTTTACTTTACTGTAAAAACAAAACTTATGAATAATTTTGTTAGCTTTCTATTGACTATTTAAAAAAAAAAATTTATTGATATTTGACATGTCAATTTGGCAATTATTTGACAGTATGTTCCTTAAAAATGAAGGGAAAGATAATGAGTTATTGTTTCCCACAACAATGTATCCATTAATAAACTTTTGTTTTTGACAAATGAAATATATTGCAACAATCTACAGAGACTCTATTTTGTGATGACTATAGTTTTGAATCTAACATATAGATATTATAATTTCTAGAATTTTTTTAAGTTGACCATTATGAAAAAGTTACAGATTCTAAACACATGTTTTCCTCCACCATGTATCTATCTTAATTTTTACTTAAAAGTAAAATCTAAAAATACCCTTTTGAAGAGAACAATTTAAGGATTATGAATATAAATTTTGTATAATTTTCCACTGTGTATTTTTAGAGATATGGATTTCTCATTTCACCGAATCAAAATCTCACCTAAAAATATTATGCAGTGATATTTTTATAAAATTAAATAAAATTAGATAAAAACAATGAAAATGAAAACAAATTATACCTAATGAAAGTAGATTCAATTTTAAAAATGTTGGTATCAATTTTGAAACTAAATTTTGAGTATTTGTAGGAGTCTTCTACCTCCAAAGATGAAGTAAGATGGAGAGAATTTGCAGTTTCCTACAAACAGTCCCATTTTCAGGTTTTCGACCGAAATATTCTTTCAGTCGAAACCTAGTTTTTAACGGAATCCGTTAAAAATAAACGTTTCGGCCAAAATTATTTCGACCGAAATATGATTACCATAGGAAAATAATTCATCCGAAAAACATTGTACATGAATTTTGAGGGCGTCGTTAAATTTGACGTGCAAATTTTTCGTCGAAAAAGGTTTCGACCGAAAAAATTCCTAGCAACATTTTTTCGGCCGAAACATTGCCGCTAGGAATTTTTGAGATCCGATTGTCACAAAAGTGTTACCCATAATCGTGATTTTACCTGGGATGATTTATCCAGGTGGACATCGGTGGCTTCCCACCTATTGCACTAGCTCAAATTACAATTTCCATCTTGGAAGTTTTTCTACAGTTTTTTGGGTCCAAACTTCTAGGATTGTTTTTAGGCCCTAAACTATGTTTTCTTGATGTGGTAGTACCCAATAGATCCTTGTTGGGATTTATTGGGATCTTAGGAAATGTATAATCCTTGGATTTTCTAACGAGGTATCAAGTTCCCCAAATTATATTGTATGCAAAAGTTAGGCCTTAGAGAAGTTGATGTATTAACTACCCCCATCGAGGCCCACAAACCTTTTGGAATTTCATATTTCGGGCTTAGGGATTTGGATTTTTAGTTTTTTATCATGTATACTTTGTGTTAAAGAAAAGGATTTTGGAGCCTCATTGCAATCATCTTCTGAAAAATGAGCATAGCGGACACATATCTCTTCAGAGATAAGGTACCATTCTAGCTTCCTTGTGTGCTTCGCATTTTACATTCTTTTGTATTCCATATAATCATTAATAGAATCTAAGTTTTATTATATTATTGTGTTCCTTGCAATATGTCTGTGTATTTCCTTGTTATATCTAACTTATATTTCTTCCTTCATGTCATTCTCAAAATAATTTGGATCAATCACATATTTGACTAACACTTAGAATATTTTATTTTAACTTTTAGAATACAAGACATTTTGTATTTTAGTCCTTCCATTATCAATATTAACGATACTTTTCCAACTATCCTTGTAGAAGCATCATCTCCAAAGCTATCACTTCCTTCTTTTTATTATTTTAGGGTGAGAATTGTTTTTTTTATCCTTTTCATATGTTTTGAATATCCACTATCAATGAACCATTGGCTTCATTTGTCAATTTCAAGTCCACATTCTTCCTTATTTGGTTCTTCTTGCTTCCTTTTCCACACCTTTGTTTATTTTTCTCTATGCCTAGTAAGAAAAAATTCTTCCCTATATTTTTAGGAGACCTTATTGTGTTGCTTCTAGAACCACGTGTTATGTGTCCATAGTTATTGCACTTATAACATTCAATATTGTAATCAAGTATGGGAGAAAATGAATTGCAGTTTCGATCAACAAACCAATGAGAAATTATGGTTTTGTTTCTCACATAATCATCGTTTGAGGTATTATAAGAACCTCTATTTTATCTCTCACGTGATCACTTATTGCATAAGATCTACAATTTAGTGCTTTATGACAAAAATTATTGCAATAAAAACAATAGCCAAGAAAGAGATTTTGATACTGAGTTGTGAAAGGCCTTCTTGGTGGAACAACTCTTATGAACTCATTCTAGTTATTTTTTTCATAAAAATCACATTCCTATTGGTCATCATTTCCTTTCATATTGTTTCTTTCATTTTTGATGAATCCTTTGAAAATGTTAAAATAGCTATTAGGTTTTTCTTCAAAGGTATTTTGATTCTCATCATAGCCAATGCTAGTCTTGATGAATGGTGACCTTTGGCAACTGAGAATCTATTTTAAAGTTTAAGTTCTCTTTTCAAACTTCAACTGAACATTTGAATTATTCAATTTCTCCTTTAATGAGAAAACTTTAGACTCTAATTTCTCACGGGTTTCTTCTTTCTCTTTGACCTGACTCTTCGGGATGATAATTATCTTCTATATTTCTTCAAGATCATGATCTTTATTTTTGTGGTTCTGCAATTTCTCCTTCTTCTTTATAGTTTTTTTCTAATCTCATCTATTTTTTCTAAGGCAATAAAAAATTCTTCTTAAATATCTTGTTCTTCTGAATCTAACTTTTAGTTTTAATTTTCTTTATTTTCTTCATTCATGAGGCTTTGTTTCCATGTTTATGTACAGAGAATCTTATTCATCATCACTATATTCCCTTTCAACATAAGGACTCTTAGTAGAAAAATGTCCTATTCTACCACAATTAAAGCATTTGAAGGGTAGTTACCTTTTTATTTTCCAAGTAATCCTTTTATCTTTCTCAGAAATTGTGCTTTTTTTGTCTCTGATTCATAGTTGGAACATTCACTAAATATATCTTCATAAATGTTCTTTATCCCTTCTCAAATATTTTTAGTTGATGTACATTGCATTACCTTGATAGTCTCAAAATATTATAGGCCACTCAAGATGACATATGCTTTTTTTACATTGTGTTCACTTGACTCCTTCCTATATTCATTTGTATAACCTGTTGTGACTGATTCCCATATAGAAAAATCAAGGTCCATCAAATATTTCTTCATTATTATACTCCATGATGAATATTTTTTCCATCGAATAAAGGATAACTTCTTGTAGGGATGCCTTTTTTACAATTTATATGTGATCAAGATATTCCTTCTAATGGTTAAATCCTCTTTGAAGGAACCTAATATGAAACCAATTGTTGAACTTATGATTATAATGAGAGGGGGGAGTGAATTAGTATAAGGTACCTTTTAATTTAAATGTGAAATCATAAATTATTCATTAACTTTAAAAAAATAATGCATGTAAACTCAAATCACTATACACTGAGTTTAACCTCGAAGCCCCTGTGAGAGAAAACCACAAAAACTTATCTTTATAAATGTATGTAGGAAATAACATATTGATACAAATATTTTATGCACCAATATTCTAGAGAACCCAATATCCATAGAAGAGAACCAACTCAAAAAATATTATGTAGGCACCAACCTACTGGAGACACTAATCTCCTCAGATGAACACCAACTAAGAAATATATTTTGTAGGAACCAACCTACTAGAAAAACCAATATCCTTATCTAAGAACCAACTTACAAAGACCTTTGTAGGCACCAACTTATGATATTCATACCTAGATCTCTTCTGACTTCACCTACATGCTCCATACTTCATGTATTTCATATTTTCATCATACCCTTAACTCTAATTCTCCAACACCTCTATTTTCTCTATACCCAAGACATCGCTTCAAACCATATTCATGTTTATCCTACACGCCCTAGATAACCTCATATAATCATTCCCAGAATATAATCCCAAAATGCAACATCACAACCTTGTTATAGCTCAAAATGTCACTACTTTGCATTTCTGAATTTGGCCTACTCATTCACACATTTGTTGTAACATCCCCAACCATCTAGGTCAAGCCATGCTACTCCATATCACACTCTTACTAAGATCTGATACCAATTGGTAACATCCTCGACCACCCAATGTTAAATTTGGCAGCATCGACAGTTATTCTCCAATGAAAGGCCATATGGGCCACCCTCAAGATAGCCAAGGAGATTTGGAGAATCAACCAATCTTGTGAGGTATTGACAAAATCCATGGGGAACATAAAACCTTTGTGAGTCAAACCAAAAGTTAGGATGACCAAGATGATATGTGAGTCTAATGAAAAATTCATGGGAAACATACAACCTCTGTGAGCATAGAAAGTCTAGTACAAAAGTCAGGGGGAACGTACAACCTCTGTGAGCATAGAAAAACTAGTGAAAAAGTCAGGGGAAATGTACAACCTCTGTGAGCTTTGTCAAACCTTGTGAGACATGAGAAAAATTCAAGGAATCTAGCAAAATTTAGGTTGAATATAAAATTCCTATGAGCTAGGAACAAACAATATTCCTAATATTGAAAATGTTATAAATGTATTGATCTAGTGTGTTGGCATGTGTAACATTATCCACCATGAAGAGAATTTTGAATTGCCTTGTAATGTTGAGTTGTAAATAAAGTCTTAAGTCTAAGTTCTATTTTCAAACTAAAGTGTAATTTTGAGTTGTAACTGAAGTCTCAAGTCTAGTTCTATTTTCGAACTAAAGTATACCAGTCTCAATTCTAGTTCTATTTTCGAACTAAAGTGTAATGTTGAGGTGTAATTGAAGTCTCAAGTATAGTTCTATTTTCAAACTAGAGTATACTAGTCTCAAGTCTAGTTCGAACTAAAATATGAAGCTGAGTTATTATTAAATCATGCAAACAAGTTAATATTTTGAGCCTATCCTCTTCTCCTTTTCATCCTATATAAGAAGAGGTTCACCCCTCTCTTCAACACAATTTTGAGATGCAGGTTAAGGGTGAAGAAATAGAGGCACATACTAGTGATAAAGAGGCAGCATACCAAATTATCATATCAATGTTGTATATCAAAAATAGAGGCAACATATCAAAGGTGTATTTCAGCAAGGTCTTTTAGGTCTTTGTCAGGTCAGAGTCATCTTGGCAAGCTCTTTAAGAAAATAACATTCATGGTGGATATTTGTAAGTGATATTGCATTATTAATGAAATAAAGGAATGTCATTTTTGGGGGGTTTTCTCCCTATACAGGGTTTCCCCAGGGTATATGTGTTGTTTATGTGCATTCTTACTCATCTACATGGTTATTGATATTCGATTATGATTTGGTATTGTTGAAGTGTATTAAGCTGGAATCAAAGTGTTGAAGAAAATAAAAGAATTAATCTGCATAAGAAATCAAGCTCATAATTTGACATGGTATCATAGCTTAGGGTGTGTTAAATGTGTTGAATTGCAGCAGTAGGTACACATAGATCCAAGTGAGTTTGATTAAGTTTCCAATGTGAGGTCCATGGCATCCTCCATTTCAGTCAGGGCTGAGGATAGGCTCGAAGGAGCTACGAAATTCAATGCGTGGAAGCTCCATATAAAAAATATCTTGCAGGAGCATGATCTTGAGCAGTTTGTGACCACAGTGGTGGAGGAACCCATGAATAATGCATGAAGAGTGGCCTTTAGGAAGAGTCAAGCAAAGTCCAATTGAATCATCTTTGACTCAGTCAAAGACAGTATAATTCCTATAATGAATTCGTTAATGACTTCCAAGGACTATATGGATACCTTGGTGAATCTGTATGAGAAACAAACGCCAAGTCAGAAGAGGAAACTTAAGCACAAGCTTAAGTATTCGAAGATTGAGAATGGTGAATCCGTGGAATATTTTTGTTCTAGGATATCCCAGATCAAAGATCATCTTTGGATCACAGGGGTGATAGTTGATGATGATGATTTAGTTCAGGCCATTTTTTACGGTCTTCCTTTTTCATGGGAGACCTTCTTATCTAGTGTAAGTGGGAGAGAGATTCAATGCACATTTGAGATTTTATGACATGATTGCCTCCAGGAGGAGAGTCACACAGCTACCAAGAGCAAGCCAATGAAAGAAGAGCACTCAACTTTAGCATAAATATTCAAGGGAAATAAGAAAGGCACTTTCCAGAAAGGATCTCAGAGGAAGCCAAACATCAAAGGTACATTCAAAGGAAAGAATATTGATACATCTAAGATTAAATGATTTAGTTGTAATAAGTTGGGTCATTTTGCTAAAGATTGTTGGTTTAGAAATAAATATCCAAGGAAACAGAAACATCATGCCTCAACTATTGAGGATGATGAATCCAAAATAAAACATAAAAGTCCTTCTAATAAGAAAGAAAATAAGTCCTTCTAATAAATCATAAAAGTCCTTATCCAGTTCAGTTTTCCTGGGGCTGAAAACTTGGTTAGTATACAGTGGTGCATCAAAGCACACGACAGGATACAAGGAGATCCTCTCAGATTTCGAGACAAAATATTCTGTAGATCATGTTGAGCTTGGGGATGAAAAATGTTACAATATAGAGGGAGTAGGCTCTATCTCCTTCAAATTGGAATATGGGGCTAGACTTCATGTTGATGAAGTATTATATGTTCCAGGTCTCAAGAAGAATCTACTATCAGTTGAAACCCTTGAGGACAAGGGTTATTGGGTGATATTAAAGGACATGAAGAAACTATTATGGGCTAAAGGTAGCCACTTAAGTACATCCGATCCCATTGGAACTTGCAGTAGAGGAATGTACGTCGTGTCAGAATAGTCAGTTCAGGCATTGGCTCATGATGCGACTAGCTCCAACAAGTTGTGGCACAAAATAATTGGACATATTCATTACAAATATCTTCAAGATATACAGAACATGGTAAGTCGCATGCCCTATATTTCTCTTTGTAAAAATGAAATTTGTGAGGGATGTATGGTAGGTAAAATTATAAAGAAATCACTTCCTAGTAGTGACAACAAAACTCAGGGAATCTTAGATCTGGTTCATTCTGATGTATGTGGTCCCATGTCATCTCCCTCACTCAGTGGTTGTTTGTATTATGTCATTTTTATTGATGATTACTCAAGAAGATGTTGGATATATTTCCTTAAAGCTAAAAGTGACACATTTGATAAATTCAAAGATTATAAATCCTTTATTGAAAAGCAGACATGGAAACACATCAAAATCCTTAGAATAGACAATGGAGGAGAGTTTGAATCTCTCTAGTTTGAAGCTTTCTACAAGTCAATAGGAATCAAGAGACAGTTGACCATGCCATATAACCATCAGCAAAATGGAGTTCCTAAGAGGAAAAATAGGACAATTTGTGAGGCAACGAAAGAAATGATGTTTGACGAGGATATCCCAAATTCATTATGGGAAGAAGCTACCTCCATTGTTGTGTATATTCCGAATAGGTGTCCACATGCTACCTTAAAGGACAAGACTCTTGAAGAGGTCTTCTCAGGGATCAAACCTAAAGTAGGGAATCTAAGGATATTTTGGTGTCCTATGTATATTCATGTCCCTAAGGAAAAGAGGACAAAGATGGAACCCTCAGACAAGAAAGGATTTTTTGTGGGGTACAATGAGAACTCCAAGTCTTACAGGATTTATGTACCAGGTTAGATTCAAATAGAGGTAATAATATATGTGACTTTCAATGAGGAAGCCGCATTTAAGAAATCTAGGGAGCTTCAACAGGAATCCGAAGTAGTTCAACTAGCTTCACCCCGTTATGAAATGAAGATTTAGATGATCAGAGGGAGGAACATCGTGAAGGGCCAAGTAATGAGCCCATAGAACCTACTAAAGTGTTAGAAATAACTCTTGAATATCCTCCAACCAAAAGGAAGCCAGGGTAGCTTGAAGATATAGTGCAGGAAGAAGAAATGATAGTTGCTCCCAAAGGAAATTTCAGGGAAAGGAAGAGGCCTAATAGGTTTGGAGGCTATGTTTCACTGATGAGAAACATTAGTTATGACGAACCTTCTTCATTTGAATAATAAGATAAATTACAAGTATGGAAGGATGCCATGCTTGAGGAATACAGGTCTATTATAAAGAACAATGTTTGGGATATTGTGTCGAGGACAAAAGACAAATCAGTGGTTTTTTCCAGATGGATCTATAAGATCAAACATGTAGTAGATGGAAGTGTGGAAAATTTCAAAGCAATATTTGTATCCATAGGATTCACTCAGAAAGAAGGAATCGACTACAAAGAGACTTTTTCCCCTATAGCCAGGTATACCTGCATTTGAACTATTATTGGCTTAGCTCTCCGTCTTGGTTGGAAGCTACATCATATGGATGTAAAAACAACATTATTGAATGGAAATATTGAACATGAGGTCTTTGTATACCAAAGCAGCATATCAGTGTTGTATATCAACAATAGAGGCAACATATCAGAGGTGTATTTCAGCAAGGTCTTTTAGGTCTTTGTCAGGTTAGATTCATCTTGGCAAGCTCTTTAAGAGAAGAACATTCATGGTGGATATTTGTAAGTGATCTTACATTATTAATGAAATAAAGGAATATCATTTGTTGGGTTTTTTCTCCCTGTATAGGGTTTCCCCATGGTATATGTATTGTTGATGTGCATGCTTACTCATCTACATGGTTATTGCTATTCGATTATGATTTGGTATTGTTGAAGTGTAATAAGCTAGGATCAAAGTGTTGAAGAAAATAAAAGAATTAATCTGCACAAGAAATCAAGCTCATAATTTAACACCCATGCCATGCCACATAAAAAAAAAATTCTCTTGTTTCTGATATCCAATTTGTAACATGCCTCTCCATAGACCTGTTGGGATATGCCACACATAAAATCTTAAGGAAATTCATATATATATATATATATATATATATATATATATATATATATATATATATATATATATATATATATATATTAAAACAAACAAATGCATTCTGCTAATACATAGTGCTAGCACTAGAAGTCACCCTCATATTGCATAGAAGGTAAGCCCAATACCCATCAGTTTATATAGTAAATGTAAATGATTTTTAAGAGTCCAAATGGAGAAGACTCAATGAAAATAATGTTTTAACTCAGAAATCTGGACTGGTATGTGCAAGAAATTGAGGTCTTGGATCAACTTTAGTCAGTAAGTTGGAGTAAAGGTGACTAGAAAGAAGACTTTGGTGAGAAAGGTGTAGAGGTATTCTATGGACATCAAGTCTTCAAGTAGCCTAAGGAGGAAAAACTCAAAGATAAGATCCTCTTGGATTCAAATTTCAAGGAAAATGAAAGAAATCATAACATCACTATAATCAAACATTCATCATAATATAGTCACAACAATCCATGTGAATAAGTCAATCATGAACTCTCTCAGTATCAAAGGAAAATAAGATGGAGTAAGAAAGATGACTTAGAATAATTAAGAAGTCTCAAATCAAGACATAACCAAAGAACCGGTGTTCTTCAACAAAATATTACAATAGCAGGGAGCCTAGGTCAACCATTCAACCTTAACAAAAAATCAAAACTACCTATATATACTAAAAATGTTGCAACCAGTAGGAATGTGATCGATCATCAGACCCCTTCATTCAAAGTTTCCAGTCAGCACCTACTCTGTCAGCCTATACATGCCTTCTTATGTCAGGTACAAGCCCAACTTAGTTATGTGCTTTGCAGGAAAATCCATCCCTCGGGAAATTTCGTATTGAAAATTGGCCCCCACGGCCCTTCTCTCCATGCATTCCATTTATGGGGTGAGACGAGGTCTCAACCACCGCCCCCATTTTCAATAACTACATTCATTGGGATCAAGATGAGAACTGACACCCATGAATGTTCTAGGCAGTGCCCATGACTTCTTCGAGTCAATCCCGATGCCTCGAGGCCAAGAAGATATTCTTTTGTGCCCAAATACGGGCACTTTCAGCCTTTGGCGCAACTCCTCTCCATCTCTCCATATTCAATGTGACCTAGGGCCATGACCCTATGAAATTGTGCGATTATGGGTGCTACTAATGGTGGTATGAAAGAAAACCACTTTTGTCCCCGCAATTCACCATGAACCGCCACGCATCCCTTTCTAAAAAACATGGTTCTGGTTGCATCCCACCCCTGATATTTTAAAACGTCCACACCTTCTGACCCCTCAATTTGGCATGATCATTGATCTTGTGATGTAAAATTAGGCCCTTTGATCAATAGCTCATATCTATCTCTTTTTAGATTGACGGATCAAATATTCCCCTTCAAAACAACGACTGATATTTTCTTCAAGGATCGACCTTCGAGAATTTCAATTCTCAAACTCCATTCCATCCAAGTAAAACCTCCAGAGTGGAGAATATAAAGACACGTGGCTCCCTGAGATCAATGATTGAGATGCTTTTTGGGTCTCTGGACTCGAGAAAAAAAAATTCTCAAACCTGGCCTCCCAAAGGCCTTTACCCAGAGCTGGCGATATACTGACATGTGTCCTCATGAATCTAATGACCGAGGATTACTTCGGGCCTTTATCTGGAGCTCACAAATTTTAGACACATGTCCCCATTGATGGGTGGTCCAGATGACATCATATGATGTCACGTTTGTTGATGTGTTGTGATAAGGAGGGTTACATGGCCATGACATAATGACCTGGAAAATGTTCCAAGCGTCATCCCTGATGAGAGGGTGTCACGTGATTCGGCACTTTAGGACTTTGGCACTTCGGGACTTCAGTGATTCAGGACCTTAGGCCTTTGAGGCTTCGACGCTTTTATCATTTTAAAAATCCTGAAGTAAAACTCCCAGAGTGACAGATCGGATGACACGCGACATTCTAGATTTGGATGGTCGAGATCCACTTCGGGTCTTCGAGCTCCGTGAAAAACAAAACTCAAATCTCGATCACTCTTCCATGCACTTTTACCCAGAGATGTGGATCTCACGACACGTGTCTCTCGTTGATCAATGACTCATATTCACTTTCGGGTTTCAGAACTTCGGATTTTTGACTAACAATTTTAACAACATTTCGAACTCCCGATTCCTACAACAATATGCCACCATTGATCTCTCCCAATAAGATCCACAACCCAGATTCAATATTTTCCCTAACTTTGATCTTTGGGCTTTTTCTCTGGCGCTATACTTCGCGCAATTTTGACCTTCTGAAAGAATGCACATCATCGATCGATTCACTTGATGGATATCTGCCTCTGAAAAATTAAAATTGCCTTTTGCTTGTGCTTCAAGCCCGAAATGGATTGTTAGGAAAGTTGCGCTTTGTGTTCATGGTTGCGGCCTGCATGATCGAGGATTCAAACGACTAGATGTGGGCTAGGAAAACAGGGAGACCGGGGAAAAATTACAGACTTAGGTAGAAACCACAAACCCATAGGTCTCTGACAAGTTCATGTGATAACACATAGATTCATTCGAAAAATAACAGTAAGCTTATAAATAAAGCATACACATGAAATATTCATAAATATAAATACATGTACAAATACACAACATGAAATTGAACACATAGTTGATACTTATCTTTTTATAGAATACTACCAACTGCGTGCAGACCTTCCACAATCCTCCTAGCCTTAGACCATGCTTCTTAGACTCTCAAAAGTGGGTCAGCCCCTGTGCTGGAACTAAACTCCACCTGAGTAAATGGATTCCTAACTAGGATGAGGAAACAGGAAGTTACATAGTCAACATGAAGTATTTGGTCCCAGGATCCAAATCACACTAACATACTACAACCTCTCATTACCCACATTCCTATCCCACCCTAGGAATTGTGCCCCTTCTCTGCTCAAGAGTCCTTCGGCTGCCACACTTCCCTTCTAGGGCTTCAACAATAGGCCATAAAGGAATTCTTTGAGCACTATAGTTGTAGTTGGTCTCCCTCAGTAAATCACTTCCCCAACAATTCTCTCATGTGGAGAGAGTTTCTCATAGGCATGAAAACCCGCCTCTTCAATCTACATGCCTCACAACCTACTTCTTCTTCCTATCTCTTAAGTAAACTAGTTATGGGTGATGGAAGCAACAAAGTTCGATTATGGAACATGTAATCATAGAAACCATTCTCAGGAAAGGAACTATGTTGGCAGTGACAACATCCAGGTAAGGCATAGTATGGGTTCAGGCAAGGTATGGGTGCGCTGTGTATAATAGGAAATAGACACGATCACTGTTGAAGGTGTGTGTGAGTCCTGAAGAGATTCAATTGTTGGGGTCCAAATGGCTACGTGAGTGAATGGGAAAGGATGGGAAAAAAAACTAATATCCCCAAATATATTTTCATGCACTCTTTATGACACATGGCTCTCCTGAAGCTTTCTTCTCTCCACTTGGGTTTCATTCACCTTCCCATAAGAACTTAGGATAAAATAATTATCCTTACCATAGCCTTTAGGAATAATATTATAATATTACTTTTGAGATAAGCTCTCTATCTTAACCCCGTTTTCTAGTCTCTTATCGCTCCCCTTTCCCTTCCTAGTGGATTTTAGTCCCCCATACTCTTCCATCATTTTCGATCTACATGCAGTAATGTATTATATTAATGATATGAGCGTTTATATATACAAACATAGGCTCACTGGCATTTAGCATCTAGGCTCTCTGTCCTAAATCAACACATAAGCCTCCTAGCTTATAATAACTGGCTCACCATCCTATAAAACATATTCATACTTACAATATGGGGCTCGGTCTTTGGATATTACATTCCACACCCCTTATTTATGAATTGTCCTCAATGCGTTATATATACACATATACAACCAAAAGTTTCAAAAACTTTTAAAAAGATGTGGGTATTATGTCCACATAGCATCCTCATGCTCCCAAGTTTCATCATCAGAACCGTACCAATTTAATTGGACCTTTACTATCTCTATGGCTCTATTTCGAAGCTTCTTGGTCTTCCGATTCAGTATGCACACTAGATGATAAGCTATGCTAAAATTCAAATTTGTTCCAAAAACTTTAAATAATCCTTTCCATAATTTTGATGTAAATTTTGGATCTCTATCAGACACAATTGTCTTGGGAATACCATGCAGTCAAGCAATTTCCCTCATATAAATATCAACAACATTTGTTTCCTTGTGAGTGATCTCGAATGGAATAAAATGGGAAGCTTTAGTAATCTTATCCACCACTACCATGATATAATCATGATGCTTGTTTTTTCTGGGCAGATTGGTGATGCAACCAATTGTTACTACTTCCCACTTCCACTTAGGAATGGGTAATTATTGTAGCAAACTAGCTAGGTGCCTATGCTCAACCTTGACCTTTTGACACTCCAAACATTTGGCAATAAACTCTGCAACTTCTTTCTTCATGTTTGGCCAATAATATTGGCTATTGATAGCTGCAATAGTTTTTTGGCACCTTGAGTTTCCAACATAAGGTACATTATGAATTTATGTTAATATCATATTTTTCAATTCTTGAGAATTTGGTACATAGTTTCGGTTCCTATACGTGAGAACTCCATCATGTCCCATCTTGCAATATTCAAATTTTTGCTGAAAAATACCTTGATGTTATTTTGTTACCATTTCCATGTATTCAAATCTGATTTTCCAGCCTCCAAGATTTTTTCCTTCAAATATGTTTGGTACATGCGAATGGCTATAGCATGCAACTCATGCACCCTTATGCTAAGTGCATCATCTACCTTGTTCTCTTTCCCTTTGATATGCTTTATTTCAATGTCATATTCACTAAGGAATTATAACCATCTACTTTGTCTAGCATTTAGAGTTGGTTGTCCGAATAAATATTTCATACCATTATGGTCTATCCCCAACTCGAAACATTTTCCCATGAGGTAGTGCCTCCACATTTTTAAGGCATGCATTATGGCTGCCAAATCCAAATCATGAGTAGCATAGTGTCTTTCATGCTACTTCAACTTCCTCGATTCATAACATACAACATATCCATTCTGACTAAGGATTCCACCAAGACCCTCTTTACATGCATCAATGCATACAATGAAGTATTGATTTGGATATGAAATCCTTAGTATTGGAGGACTGGTTAATAATTTACTCAAGTGCTGGAAACTCTTTTCACATTCTATTATCCACTGAAACGTCACTCCCTTCTTTTACAAGGAAGTGATCGGGTGTGAAATATTTGAGAATCCTTCAATAAATATTTCATATTAGCCTACAAGGCCCATGAATGATCTAGCCTATGTCACATTCTTAGGTGTTGACCATCCTCTAATGGCCTCAATCTTTTTTGGATCCACTGTTATCCCTTCTTCTGATATGATATGTCCCAGATAATGGATTTTCTTCTGATAAAATGAACACTTGGTCAATTTGGAATACAACGGAAGCTCCCTTAAAAAATGTAGTACCACCCTCAAATTTTGTTCATGCTCTTATTCTAAATTGGAATATATAAGAATGTCATCCAAATATACAATGACAAACTTATCCAAGTATCCTATGAAAATGTCATTCATTGAACACATGAAAATAGTTGGTGCATTTGACAACCCAAATGGCACCACTGTAAATTCATAGTGGCCATACCTTGTTCTCAAAGAAGTCTTGATGATGTCTTCCTCTTTAATTCTAACCTGATGATAACCTAACCTGAGATCAATCTTAGAGAATATTTTTTTATTCTTCAACTGATCAAAGAATTCAATGATCATTGGCAAAGGATACTTATTATTCACAATTACCTTGTTAAATTGTCTGAAGTCCATGCAAAGTATCAAGGTTCCATCCTTCTTCTTCACAAATAATATCGAGTCACCCCAAGGTGATACACTTGGGCATATATACCCCTTCGCCAGAAGCTCTTCAAGCTACATTTGCAACTCCTTTAATTCTAGGGTACTCATCCTGTAAGGGGTCTTGTACACTAGAGATTCTCCAAGAATCATATTTATAGAGAAATCAATATCTCTTTTAGGGGGTAATCCTGGTAATTATTTAAATACATCATCAAAATCATTTAGGACTACATAATCTTTAATATTTGACACCCTATCTGTAGGTTTCGCTTCCATATGAGATGCAAATATTCAAAACCCTTTCCTGTAACTTTTCTTCACATGCAATGTTGAGATTTCTCTTATAGTTATTTCCCTAGGAATTCCCTATAATTTCCTTGGGTTTCCTTCCCCATCTGGTCAAGTAAATTATGTGTTATGAAAGCCTAGGATAGCATCATGTTTGTCTAGCCAATCCATCCCAATTAGGTAGTCATAGTAACCTAAAGGAAATATTTTCAAATCTTCCCTGGTGTTCAGTTCATTCATGTCCATAAGACATGACATAACCATCTCATTAACTTTTATTTTGGCTCAGGTAGCCAGCTGCACCAACAAATATTTTCCATGCTTTCTTCTTGGAAAATGTACTATTTCCACCATATTAGGATCTATATAACTATGACTAGCTCCTGAATCAATTAAAATAGAAACGGTTTGGTTGTTGATCATACCTTCCACTTCAATCATATGCGACTAAAACTCGGATTTATTGTTCTCTAGGGCTACATAGATCCTAGGTACATCTATGCCCATGTCCTCCATTTTTTCATCGTGTTGTACATTGTGAACAATCCTCACCGTTTTACCCTTGTGGGGACATTCTCTAAACAAATGATCTCCCTTACAAAACCAACATTGAATAGGTGACTTCCTTGGCCTTTTCCCCCCTGTCTCAATTGTTCTGGGTTCTCTAGAAGTTGGTTGTCCTTGAGAACTATTTATGAAGAATGGTGGCTTATTCCCATTCTTCCTTTGTTCCATATTTTACTTATTCTTTTCTTCCTAATATTTTTGGAAAGAAGGCCTTCCTTTATGTTGATCATAAAGGAATTTAGCTCACCTTATGTTCTCCAATGTTTTGGGATCATCATATTGTATCTTGTCACTGATGAATGATGGTAACCCACTCAAATACCTATGAATCTTAAATGTCTCATCCTTGATAAAAGAGGCATACATTAGAAGTTCTAAAAACCTTCTTTCATATTCGTCTATGGTCATACTCCCTAGCTTGAGTTCAAATAACTCCCTCATATTCTTGTCATGGTATCTCTTAGTCAAGTATTTGTTTTGAAAATACTTCTTGAATTCCTTCCAAGTAACATTTTTCTCTTTAATGTGTTGCACTTGCACAAGTTGGTCCCACCACATGGATACCCTTCCCTTGAGCTGATAAATATCAATTCCTCCTTCTGTGTGAGAGGAATAATTATGCAATTGAAAATACTTTCTCATGCCCAACATCCATGTCTCTTCATCGTCATCCTTCTTGTGCTCACCTTCAAACTTGGGTCGTTTGTTTTTGTTCATCTATCCTTGTAGCTCATCCACCCCAAACCTCCTCTAATGCTTCCTGATAGGGGATGCGCTTGATTTGTTGTGTTCTCTCCTATTGGAATTCCTTGGGGAGTGGTGGTGATGTCCACTAACACTTCTTGTTCTTATTTTCTCATCAGGAGACTTGTGACTTCCTTATTTTATTGAGCCATCATCCTTGTCCAATTTCTTTTCTATTATGTCCAAGCTCTGCATTAATTTCATGTTGAAGTCCTCTTGCTTCTCCTTGGCTTTCAAAATCCTTTCATTAGTAGCTTTATGACTTTGGAAATCTTTTTGAAAATTTGTAATGGTATCTACCAAGTTCATGATTTCTTCCTTTCCTTCTCCATGTCCATTTGAGTTTGTACCTTCATTATCCATTTGGATATCCATCCTTTTGATCTCATCTTCTTGGCTGTAAGCCGCCTGTGTATCTTCCATCCCTTTCTACTTTTTGTTGATTCTATTTTGATGTGACTATTGTTAACTCTACAAAATGTGTAGCCAACAAAACTTGTTAAACTAATTGTCTCAACAATTTCATGAAAATATGAACCATTCTGGGTCAATAATATATCACACTTATTTCTTCTTATTTTCCAAGAAATTGAATATTCAACTCAATTTTTTGGGTGAACAGTTATATTCTACTCTTTAATATATTTCCAATGCATGTCCTTACAAATCAAAACCCCAGGGGATCCTTTTTTTTAAGCCCCTTTTTGTATTTAAAAACAATATTCGGGCACTAGCCCTTTTTCTTTAGCCCCTAATCTCATGTGACCATGGGATATGACCAAGTTCTTAAATGAAAGGCATTTATCTGAAGATTTGGGACTTAGGGGCTCCAAAACTTCGGGCTTTGAAGGATATTACTACATTAATTATTATTTATCCCAAATGTTGAACTGGTGAACTCATGCATGATACATCGTCAGAGCTTATTGGTTCAATTTCTTCATAGCTTTGGGAATTATTTCTATATCACACCTTATTTATCCCAAACATAGAACTGGAGAACTCCTAGAGAGGCTCTCTGGAGCTTCGCGCTTCAGATATATTTACAACTTCACACCCGAAAACTCTCGAACACTGAATTTTTGAATTGTCGAGGTATTCTTAGCACTGTGTACTAGGGGTGTTTCGTGTCAAAATATGAAGATGACACGTGGCCCAATCGATGAGTTACACATGTCGAGTTCGAATTGGCACATAAGGTTTGTAAAAGAAGCAAATCAAGATTACATGTGGCATGCATAAGTACATCCACGTCACCCTAGGTGATGTCATAATGCCATGTCACTACGGTGCTATGGGACTTCGATACTCTAGGCTTCAGAGGATCTTACAACACAACACCTCAATTCCTCTGAGCATCAAACTGGACAACCCTGAAGGTTTCCAAGAATCAAGAGTCCACACTCCTGGCTGAGATCAACAGTCGATAGGAGCTCTACGACTCCATTCTTTGGAGTATTTCACAAAACAACACAACATTTCCCCCGAATTTAGAATCTATGAACTTCGGGAGTGTCATCAACAATCAAGCACCAGGGGGGTGCTACGTGTCAAAATATAGAAACAACATGTGGCCCAATCTATGGGTGACACATGTCAAGTTCTAATTGACACAAAATTTCTATGAAAATCATGACACAATATGACACATGGAATGCATAAGTAGGTCCACGTCACCCTAGGTGACATCATCATGCCACGTCACTCTGGTGCTCCAGGACATCGATACTCTGGGCTTCAAATAATCCCATACTAGAGCACATCAAAGCACCCAAACGCCAAAATTTCAAACTCCTAAATAGTGTTCTCTAGAGCTTCAGAACTTTAGGGCTCTTAGAGACTTCCCCACACTACACCACGAATCTTTCGAACATCAAATTCCTGAATACTTGTTAATCTGCAGACACGTGTTCTCAAACTTGAATGATCTTGATCAGCTTCGAACTTCGGGAATTCGGGGAAAATTTCTCCAAGTGAAAAAAGGACTAAAAACTCTCAAATTCCAAATATTTGATAATCTGTAGCCACACCTCCCTGACAACAAACGATCTTGATTTACTTCAGAGTTTGGGACTTCAGGAGATTTTCTTCCTAGAATCTTAAGGAATCACTTCTCTTGGAGTGTTGAACCTTTGAACTGTAGTGATATCTATGAATCACACTCGCTCGCACATATATCTAATGATAGGGATTTGATCTTCTCCAATGTGCCTCACCTCCTGATGTACATTTGATCCAACATCCCAGATCTATCCTTGGCCAAATCCAATGGTCAAGTACTCCTTCAAGTGATCTATGGCATATATCCACTCTAGGACTTCGGAGCTTCAGGGCTTCAAGGATTTTTCCTCCTTTTTGTCAAATATTTGAAATTTTTTGAAGTAACAAAGTCCGAAGGACTTTAGTGGTTAACAACCACGCTACTTCTCTAGATCTGATAGTTGTAATGATTCGGTTCCTTCCCTAATAGATATCATTCATTATCTTTCTCCCAAAGAGATTTCTCTTCTTTTGGGAAATCAAGAAGAGTCTTGCGCACTCTTTTTTATTCAAATTTGACCAATCCTAGGTCGAACTTTGCTCAAATGAGATATTAGTTATGAAAATTTCACCACTTGGCCAATTTCTTCAAATTTTTGAAGAATTTTAACAACAGAAATTGGGGATTTTTCCCAATTCCATGCAAGTAAATCATTTACGGAAATTTCACCACTTGGTCGATTTCTTCAATTTTTCCAAGAATTTTAACAACAGAAATTGGGGCTTTTTCCCAATTCCACGAAAGAAACTCAATCCACTTTCTCAGCCCATCCACGTTTAGTGTTGGAAATTGGGGATCTGATACCAAATTGTAACATCCCCATCCATCCATTTCAGGCCATTCTACTCCACAACACACTCTTACTAAGCTTCGACACCAATTTGTAACATCCCTAACCACCCAGGCCATGACACATAAAAAATACACTTCTCTTGTTTCTGATATCCAACTTGTAACATACCCCGCCATAGACCTATTCGGTTATGCCACATGGAAACGCTTGTGGAACTTCATATATATAAAACTTAAAATAGACAAATACATTATGCTAATACATAGATTCATATGGAAATAACAATAATCCTATACATACAGCATACACAAACAATACTCATAAATATAAAGACATGTACAAATACACATAATTGATCCTTATATTTTTATAGAAGAACACCAACTGCATGCAGACCTTCCACGATCCTCCCAGCCTTATACCATGCTACTCAGACTCTCAGTAGTGGGTCACCCTTGAGATAGGACTAAACTCCACCTGGGTAAAGGGATTCCTAACTAGGATGAGGCAACATGAAGTTACACAGTCAACAGGAAGGATTTCATCTAAGGAGAAAAATCACACTAACATAATGCAACCTCTCATTCCCCACATGCCTATCCCACCCGAGGAAGTTCCCCCCTTCTTTTCTCAACAGTCCTTTGACTACCACATTTCCCTTACATGGCTCCAACAATATGCCAGATAATATTTCTCTGATCACTGTAGCTACAGTTGGGATCCCTCAGGAAATCACTTCCCCAACAATTCTCTCACTTGGAGAGAGTTTCTCATGGGCCTAAAAACCCACCTCTTTAATCCATAGCCCTGACAACCTGCTTCTTCTCTCCATCTCTTAAGTCAACCAGGTATGGGTGATGACAACAACATTGTTCAGGTATGGAATAGGTAATGGATGTAACCATGCTTAGGAAAGGAACTTTGTTGGAAATAACAATATTTAGGTAAGGCATAGTATGGGTTCAGGAAAGGTACAGGTGCGCTATGCATAAGAGGAAATGTATGGGATCATTCTTGAAGGTTTGCATGAGGCCTGGAGAGATTCGACTTTTGGGGCTTAAATGGTTGCATTAGTGAATGTGGAAGGATGGAAAAAAAGACTAATCTCCCCACATATTTTTGCATGTTCCCTTCATGACACATGGATCTACTGGAGCTTATTTATCTCCACTTGGGTTTCAATCACCTTCGCATAAGAACTTAGGATAAAATAATTATCCTCACCATAGAATTTAGGAATAATATTATAATATTCCTTTTGAGATAATCCATCTAGCTTAGCCCCTTTTTCTAGTCTCTTATCCCTCCCCTTTCCCTTCCTAATGGATTTTATTCCCCCATACTCTTTCATCGTGGTCATTCTACACGCAACGCTATATTATATTAATGATATGAGTGTTTATATATATAAAAATAGGCTCATTGGCCTTTGGCATCTAGGCTCTCTGACCTAATTCAACACATAATCCTCCTAACTTATAATAATTGTCTCACCATACTATAAAACATATTCATATATATAATCTGGGGCTTGATCTTGGGGTATTGCATTTGCAAACTATTTTTGTTGAGTTTCCTCTTAAAAAACACCTTTTTTATGGTGTACATGCCCTGCTACATATGCAATGTGTGCACATACTCTATTTGCATGCCTGATATCCCACGTATACTCTAAAAATTTGCAAAGATTAAAAAATTTGGTGCTTTCATGCGGAGTTTATGGGATATGTTAGGTTGCATAACCATTTAACCTCGTGTATCCCTTATGACAATGGATTAACCATATTTTCTCCATATAAAATGGCCCTATAAGAGTCATTTGGACATATGAAAGAGGAGACAAGTGAACTATGCCAAATTTTATCCATTTTATTCCAAGCCTTTTGCATCTTGTTCTGAATTTTCATCCTCAAAATTCCCTTCCATACATCCTCCTTATAAAATCCATCCCTTTTCCCTACATTAGCATGTTGGTTTTGAGGACAATACATTGGGAACGGTGGAATTGGAGTCAAAGTATAGAAACCGAGGTGAGGTTCGTGGAGCGACGTCAGCAAGATTTAGGTTGTAACTTCCAATCTTGTTATCAATAAAAGAGAAAATTCTTGTCCCATATATTTATGTCCTTATGTTTAAATTTATAAATAGTTTACATGAATATATAAACCTTTAGATGATCTTGCTAGTTATACATATGTTGTTATATTATGTTCTTTAAAGTTGTTTCATGCTAGCATTGGGAGGAGTTCTTTGATTTAGAAATGAACAATGACAGGAAGGGGTCTATTGAAGACAGAAGGACTTAAGGTACATACTTTGATCCTCACTCCCTTTCCTTAATTATCATTAGGTATTTTTGGATTTTGGGTAGAATAGAATCATTTATGTCTTTTCAGGTGTCAAGGCTCTGCCTAGTCGCTAGATCTAGATTAGGGGGATTTTTCCCCATAACAGAATTGGAGACTTCATTGGGGAAGCTCTCTAGGGTATTTTTATGAGATTCATTTTCTATTTAATTCCTATTGTTTTCTATGTTTTATGAGTTTGTACGAGTTTTTAGACACCTTCCAGGTGTTTACCAACTTTCCTGACCTAGGTGGTCCCCTTGAATATTTTCTCTTTTTGAGATTATTCAATCACATATGCACCCTGGTATATACTCAACAGACGTACACCCATGCTCTAAATTCAATACATCATGCGTACATACAAATGATGTGATGTGCATTTTTATGACACAATTTGTACTTTCCCAAAGCCCAAGGCAAGCGAGGCAAGATTGGAGTAACAAAAGGGTGCCCTATCACTGTCACCTTAATACGAAACCCATTTTTGTTTAGGTGTATGTTGAGGTTACCCCAAGGGAGACATCCCTAGTGACCTAAAGGGATGATGAAACTAAGGAAAGGATGCTATAATACCCCCCTATCATTGGTCACTCAAGTCAAAAGGTTATTTATGTCTTTAAGAGATGAAGAAAAAGTAAAGAGGAATTGTACCTGCCCAGGACAAGACAACAAAGCAAAAATATGGCATCTTTCAAGTACAAAATGATGTCAGTGCTTCATAATACCATAAGACTTTGAAATATAAGATGCTGATATAAAATTGCAGTGATATGAAAGTTACAACATCAATAAGTATTTTATAACAACTACAAGAAATATGCCTTAGAATTTTTTGAAAGGACAGTGAAAAAGTAGATTTAACTACGAAAAATGATAATCAATTGTCACAAGCATTTTCTGCAGTGTCTAGCTAGCATTAAATGTAGGTTTTGTAGAGAATTTTTTGCAGTTAGATGGTTGTAGAAACCTTTTGTAACAACAACAAGTATCAGTGCTCAAAATTGCAAGAAATTATCATGGAAACTTAGCATTTATCAAGTACATTGTTTATCACTTATCACAAGCAATTTCTAAGTGAGTTATATGTGAGTTATGTAGGTGTATGCAGAAAATTAATATAGATTAGCATGGTTGTGGCAGTGATTTGCAACAACAAAAAGTTAACTAGTGAATTAGCCTAGTTTAGAGTTAGTAGAAGTTAACAAAATCTTCAAGGAAGAGAGTTTGAATGTTTGTTTGATCAATCATTCACTAAAGCAAGTGGACACGTTCCTTTTTGGGCCTATGGAGTCAAAAAAAAAACAACACAACTTGGAGAAAATAACAATGATAAAACTTTCCAGAGGAAAAGAGGTGGTTGCAAGAGGTGTGGCAACTTCAAGGCCTCAATCATCCAAATCTTGAAGACAAATTCACTAGAGAGTAAGAACTTTTATGCCCTAGTAAACCTTCCTTCCTTAGACTATTCAAAATATATTATGCAATAAGCAATTAGAATGAAGCTACTAGAGTGCTAGCTATTTAGATCTCTAGTAGTCACTTCTAAACAAGGTGTACTTCATAAATTTAAACAATTATAAAAGATAGAGAGAGAAATAAGCACCTTGTTGTTTCTGTTAAGAACCAAATATCAATATAGCATAGAAAAACGTCAGAACAAGTACACAACACCTTGAAAAAGAGATAGTTTCAGATAATAATCCTCTTTGAGGGGGAAACCTCCTTTTACCCCACTTAAATGTTCAAGTACAAGATGATTCAAAATGAAAATGTCTCCTTG
>JZKD02S0652007.1:289792-356699 GCA_000966675.3 Picea glauca | reverse complement strand
TTCAAGTACAAGATGATTCAAAATGAAAATGTCTCCTTGGTATATATAGGAGACTAGGAGGTATAATTACAACTAATGGCCTAAAGCTGCCATAAATAAAATAACATTACTAATACAATATGCCCCAATTAAGGGGTAATGAGCCAATATTAGGGCTTAACAGTTTCTCTCTTAGGGTTTAAGCAAGAAATTTTATATTGTTAACATGAAATAAGTAAAATTTACCACAAGAATATATTACATGAACAAAATTAAAGATTTTCTACTTACTTCACCAAGAATAATCAAGACAAACCCTAGTTGAAGGTCTTCCACCATGAAAATAGCCAAGATACACCATAAAAATCCTCTCCAAGAAGATGCACACTAGTTATTTCAACCAATATCCCTTAAAGAGAGCGCAAATTTGATTCCACACTTGTTGTGTGATGAGTTATCCATAAAAAATGAGAGTACTTTATCTCTATTTATACAAAACTTTGACCTTTAATTATTTTTAGGTCAAATAAAAGGTTGACCTGGCCAATGTACATAAAAATACAATTTTTACATAAATAAAATTAATTGACACCTAAAAACATCTCCAAGGTTGATGTTATTCCCTTTTAGGGTGACGTTGAGGCCCTAAGGTGGATTGTTGGGCTCAGGATGCAAAACACTTGGCCTCAAAAGGCCCTAGATGAAGCCCACACATGCCACTAAGCTCATGAATGCCTCCAAAATAGAAACCCTGGCTCTAGATGACATACATGTTCATGATGGTGACATCATGGGACTTCTAGGGCCAATGCTTATGTGGAAGAGAAAGATCCCCTTAGGTCTAGGTTTGTCAGGGTGCCTCCAAGGTGACTTCCTTATTTTATCTTGGTGAAAATACTTGATGTCTTCTTGCCACTAGTTGGGGTTACAACATCCATCTGTAGGATTTTAGCCCCATCAAGGTTAGAGCTAATAATTCATTCATGTGTAACTATCCACCGAGCAAGGTCCTGCAACAACCACAAGTATGCCCTCTAGGGGTTCATTAGTAATAGGGATCATAACATGTAAATCACATCCAATAATTAAATTTCCCAAAAATGTGAATCAAACCCCCCTTTACCCAAACAAATGCTCAAATACGTTATGAAACTTGACAAGTCAAGTTTGGAGAAGGTCTCAGGGTGTCCTATTGGGATAATACTCCTTAAGTTTTGGGTGTTTCCCAGGTGGGAGCCAATACAGGTCATGTAACTATATGAGGTGGCATGGGGTAAGTGTTTGGGAATGGGGTGTAGTAATAACAGGGAAATGTAATTATTACCTATGGGTTCCTTTGTAGAGGGTGAGTTTCACCTTATTATAGATGATATTGTTTCCTAGCCCATTCATTTCCTTTTATTATTAGCTTCAATGTTTTTGATATTTTTCTTTTATGCTTCAAAGAAATAGTTGAGGGACACTTTCCTAGCTTGATTACTAGAGGTGACAACGTTATCCACAAAACTTTCATGGGGATGAGAAGGTTGGATCATGATGATACCTCCTTTCTCTTGGATATGCTACCAAGAGCCACTACCCTAGTTTGGTGAACAAATAGGTCATAGTGTCATACTGCTACATTCCAATGGTCATAATAGGTCGGCTTGTGATGATACCTCCTATCCACCAACTAGTACCTTGAATGTTTATTTATATTTATGGGTTATGTTTTCTTACTGAGAAGTGTTTTACTACTTTCTCAGGAATATCTAGGTGAAGCATCTCAAAGGTTTCAATATTGTCGTTTAAATCTTTCCATCTACTTTTACCCTCTGGGCCTTTAGCCCCTTCTCCCCATAAAACAAGGTACAACCCTTCCTAGTTTGGAAAATACCAATGCTCGAACAAAGGTAGTGAATATGAGAGGAGTAAATATGGAAAGTGGTAAGTATGGAGGGAACGAACGGTGACCTTTCACAAACCCACCTAGTGGAAACCCATCCTAAAGGGAGATCAAATTACTAGGGAATCATGTCACCCTTCCAGGTATGAACAAGTCAAAGAGAATAATTTCCAAGAAAAATTTATGAAATGGAGGAGAATTCAATGCAACATATTCAAGTGATTCAAGAATCAGAGTGAAACATACCATGATAATCATTCTCATTACCTTATGGAGAAAGACTTACTTCTACTTCAAGACCAGGCTGGTGGGGATGGATATTGTTGTTGATGATAAATGGATTGCAATTGAAGAAAAGAGGGGCCCTCCAGGGCCATGCTGAATCCATCTACCTCTCAGTAATCCATTTCTAGGACTTGTGGGCCTCGAGACATGATATTCTTAGTAATTCCTAGGGTAGAGGATAACATGCACAACACATGTGTCTGTTACTCTAAGGATTTTTTTCAAAATTTTTTGTTTTTCCCAGGAAAATTTTGGTTCCTCAAGAACTCTTAAATCCCATAAACATATGTTAACTCTTGTTGGACAAGTTTTTAAGTCTTAGATTGCTTATGAATTTGTAAAGGAATCTCATTTGTTTAGTATTCTTTGTCTCTGTCTGTCTTTTATCAAGGTTGAAGGTGTCCTTTTAATCTTTAGGTTCTCCTTTATATTCTGGTCAATCCCTGCTCTCTGGTAGTGGTTTAGGACCTAAGTCAGTATTTTTTTGTCCTCCTTTTCTCTTGTTATGCTTTGAAAAGAAAAAAAAATACTTTTGTTTGTTATTTTCATTTCACAAGCATGTCAAAATTTAAAAACAATTGTAGTTTCTTAACTGCATTTGCATGTTACTTTGCATGTTTGTTTGGTTATAATAACTTATGTTGTGTCTATAAAAGAAAAGAGTTCTCAACCAAATGTTCATTCTTATTTTCTTCCTTGAAATTTTAAGTAGTTGCATTGCATTTGGAATGAAAAAGAATTCTAAGATAGATTGGATATTAGGATCTTGGTTTTTGTTTTGAAAAGTTTGCACCTTGAATGTTAAAAGAGACAAATATTCATTTGCAGGACGTAGTTTTCTTTCATTTACATTTAAAGAACAGTTTTCTAAAAGATCATTAAATCTTCTCTTTCATCTCTAAAAAAAGATCATAAGTTTCACTACCACACCCCTAACTAATCAAACCACTAAAATCAATGGTTAATGTTAAAATAAATTTAGAATTTTTTTTATAGGGTACACCAATTAGACTAGGCTTTAGGGACTTGGATTAGGTGTGGAGAGGAAACTCTTCAAGGCCACTAAATACACTCAAGAGTTTGATATAGGGAGTGTTGAAGTACAGTGTCATAAAATTTATCTGGGACCCCCCTCTAACACAGGGGCTAAACACGAGGTCGTGTGAGGAAAGGTCGAGGAGATAACCCCTCCAAAGCGGAACCAAACGTAGTGGGGATCGTATTTGAGGGTCATTATTGGGATTTTGCTAACCGCATTTGACTACATAGCTTCATGGAACTTGAATCTGTTCAAGATCCTCAGTTGTCTTCCGGTCCATTTTCATTTGGTACCCTTGAAAGACTTCAGACAGTTATCCTACTCATACGATCAGCCCAACTGTCGACTGTAGCTGCCTAGTGACCGACTGCGAGATGGAAACCTAGTTTCCTTTTGTAGGGACTCACCGAGGTGACTACAGGGGTATATCATAGTACCTAGGATAGATGTCAGATCATGCTTTGCAGAGTATACCCAGAGGGTGTTTTTGTTTCCTTGTTACACTTGCACTCGTAAGTTTCTCTAGTGTTGGTTGGCGTAATTGTTCTTCCTGCCATTATATTAATTTCTTGATTTATCTTTAGGGAATTTGTAGTTTATACTCTTTTATTCTCCCTATATTTTCCTTAGAGTGTTGGTTGATCATTTCAAAAAGTGGAATATCAACAACTCCTTCGTTCACATAGGCTTCAAATCCTTCTGCCCGTATTTTTGGAGCCACCACCACCACTGTTGAGGTGAAGGTTAGATCAACAAGGTTCTTTTGAAGCTACTAGGCCACAAGAAATTGTGCTCGATCATGTTACTATAGAAGACACTCTTGTACCAGAGGATAATAGAATTTCCAGCCTTAAAGATGAAGGATTTAGGCCCACAAACCCTCCAATCATTGATCTCTTAGTGTTATTCCTTGTTCAAATAGTCCCTCCTAAGGTGAATGTTCCTGATCATCATCTTGTTAGGTAACTGGATATGGAAGAAAATGATGCTACTTTTAATGGAATTCTTCATACCCCCATCCCATCTGTGGGTAGAGTGGGAACCATGCCCCTTCCCCTACCTTCACCTACAAGAAATCTCTCTCACCAAACACCTACCACTTTTGGCAGTTGCACACTCTCTACCACAAATTCGACCAATGTTCATACTTACACTGTACATAATATGTCTAGTTCTCCTTTCACATATGGGATGTCAGGTTTTGACATAATCTTGACCTTAACCTACTCCAATTTATAGACTATTGGTCTGGGGGAAGGGAGTTCTAATTCTCCCTTATAGAGATCCATTGAGGGAACTTATGCTCCATACAGTGCAGTCCCTTACAGTGGGGGTCATATTCCTCCTCCATCCCCTTTGATCGAAGGTTATTTTCATCAAACATCCAGGACTAGTGCCAATTCTAGTTTATTTAGTGGTGGGAGTCAAGGGCCACAATCCTTTATGACTCTAGTTGTGTCCATTTCCTTCTCTTTATTTGGTTCTTTTGGGAATAATTATTTCTCGTCGTCCATGTTTTCATCAAGGGGAAACCCTTTTCTCAATCAAACTAGCCTCATGCATTTATGTGTTCCTTCACAAGGAATTATGGTAGGGTTATATACCTATGCAAGGGATTTTGATCGGGGGAAATCCCTCCCATGTTCAGTGGAACCCCTAGCCAGGTTCAGTTCCTATGCCAATGGGAATAGTTAGGGGAACCCTCAACCAAGGTTTTGGGAATATCATGTAGGGAGAAATACCTACTCAAGGTATGTCATCAAACTATTTGATTCCATCGACGATGAAGACTAGTGAAAAATACCCTTTTACTCGCAAAGGAAACCCTAGTTTTAACCAGAATCCTCATCAATATGCAAACTTTTCCTAGAAACTTGGTGCCAGCCAAAATCTAGGTTCATCTTTTCCTTTGAATCTACCACAACCCAGGTTACCATTTATGGAAACTCTTCATCTACCAAAATCGTCAAGGTGGTCAAATGATCCTATTTTTCATGATCCACGTTGGCCTCCTATGCTAACTAAATTGGCCTTAGATATACCAAAATTTGAAGTCAATCCTCGAGAATATCCATGCAATCATGTTACAAAATTTCAATTGTGGTGCTCCTCTAACTCATTGAATGATTAATCTATCAAGTTGTGATTATTTCAACACACTCTCATAGGGGGTGTTGTGAAGTGTTATATTGAGCTCAATGGATCGAAATACTCTTACTTTAACTATATAGTGATGGTTTTCTTGAACCATTTTCAGCTACCACTGAGATACGATTCCGGCACAGAGTTGCTAAATTTTTTTGAGAAGACTAAGGCCATCCATATCTCCAATCATATCTGAGAATGGCATCGTTGGAAGAGATTTATTAAAGTAAAGGTAACTCCTATGTTTTTTCTCGAGTGGTTCCTGAAGACTTTGGTTCCTTTTATTTCCAAATACGTCGCAACTTCCAAAGTGTTTTTTGAGGAAGAGGTTGTAATGAGGGCTCAACAACTAGAATTCATTTATTCTGAATCTAACATGTTTTACAATATTCTTCCTAATCCACCATGGTCAAACTTTGAATTGATCAAACAAAAGTATGGGCCTCATTTTGATGGCATAGTAGGCTCAACACAAGAGGATCCCATAGATCAGTTGTCCAACCAAATTCAATAGTTTTCTCTATGGTAGAATGTGGCCAACCAAAATTCTTGCACCGATTCCCCCACCACCCACACATTATAAGTACACACTATGTGGATGACAAACCCCAAGGGGAACCAAAAGTCTTAGGGGAAAATAGATGGAAAAGGGAAAAAGGGAAAAAGGGGGTAATGATAAAAATGATGCTAACAATGTTGGTGAGGGAAAAAACGAGAAAAAAAAGGTTAATTTTCCTTGTAAGATTTGTGCAGATGACCACTTGAATCATCAGTTCCCTCAGCTCAAGAAAGATCAAAAGATTTTGGCACAAAAACAACTTTTTGTGTCAACTAACCCTTTTCCTCAAGGGAATAATATGGCACAATATTCCTCATCCACAACCGTGCCTGGGGGAATCATGGTTCCCCCATGCTTAATACTAACACTAAATACGAAAATGTATACATGATGAGATCAAATGCTCATATTCATATCAGGGCTCATGATTACAGAATGCCTGAATTTACTAAGAAGGGAAAATAAGCTTCCAACCCATTTCCTTCTCTTCATATTTTGAATACCACGGGAGAAACAATGAATCACATCCCCAAAGTTGAGTTTATGAAAGCCTCTCATAATCCAAATGCAATGGATTCCCAAAAATATTCTATACTTGAATATCTTGTGAAAACCTCTAGTGCGATGTATGATCTGGAAGTTCTCCATAGTTTCCGCTCACAAAGAAAAGAATTATTCTCTCCTTTGGGTGTTGTTGAGCCAGCTAACTCAAGAACTATCATTTTTTACCCTTCCGATAAAAAACCTCATTTTCCTTACCATGTTTCCTTCTAGATAGTAGTGGTTTACACCACAAAATCATTGACATGGAATATTTTCCACACGGTGGTAGACGAGGGTGCATCAACTTGTGTTATGTCATTGGAATATTGGAAGGGTATTGTTCAACCCGAGTTGTCTCTATCTCCTACATTGTTAACTGCATTTGACGACCATTATTTTCAAATGCATGACATAATCCCCTCCTTCCCCATGGAGCTAGAGGGAAAAAAATTGTGTGTTTAGGTCAAAGTAGTTGACCTGCCTCTCAACTACAACTGTTTTTGGGGATGAAGTTGTACTTACACAATGACAATGGTTTTATCCTCCATTCTTTGTGTACTATGCTTTCCTCATGAAGGTAGGATAGTAATCATTGATCAATTGTCCTCTTATCCTAACGCTTCATCGGGGGCATCCACAGTCCTGATGATTGATAACCCAGAACAAGGTACCTTCAACTTAGGTGATGGATTGTTTCCATATTTTATGGGTACTTTTGATTTTCCACTACCTTCGAATGATGTTAAGTTTATTTCAACTATTCCTAATTAGCCTAAGGTTGTGATTTTCTAAGTATATTCATTTCAAACGAATTGTTTTAATGATCCATGGGCTTTACCTTCTACATCAGCTTCTATGGAATGGGTAGGGAATTCTGGCATGGCTATGCCCCTCTTCGTTGTTGAGGTCACATGCATTATGTTTTAGCAAACCTCAACCAACTCTGATCTAGCTCCTCCTCAAGAGCTATATCATGTTCTAGAGCCCATTTTGGCTCAAGAGTCTTATACTTCTCATGGTCCTTTGGATGTGTTCTTTCCCTCTGATGAGGTGACTTTATAGGCAATGACAAGTCTGAATTGACCTTGGGGTGATATTCATCATAGATCATACTTTTTACTCGAGCTTAGGAGAGTGGAAGAAGGAGAGTTTACTACGACCATGAATGGAGATGTCACTCATTTTGTTAACCCTTTGGAAACGAACAAAGTATATGTTGAAGGAAACGTGGCGAGTATAGTTGAGACAATTCTAGTTGATATCTCTAAAACCCCCGGTATCGTTGAAAACATATTTATCAAAGATAATTGTTCCCCCGAGGAGATTCAGGTGTACATTGAGTTATTTAAATAATTTCAGGACGTTTTTTCCTATTTTATGAGGAAATGCCGAGTATTTACCCTCATATTGTCGAGCACAATATTAGAACTTATCCCCATAGTAAGTCTTTCTGGTAGAAGCTTCATCTGGTCAACCCTCGGAAGGTAGTGACCATTAAAGATGAGGTAGAGAAATTGATTAAGGTTGGTTTCATCTACCAAGTTCAATTGAAAAAATGGGTGTCAAAGCATGTTACTATCAATAAAAAACAAGGTACGATCCGTGTATGAATGGACTTTTTTCATCTAAACAAGGCATTCCCAAAAGATAAATTTCCTACCCCATTCATTGATCATATTATCGATGAATGTGCGGTCTATGAAGTTTTTTATTTTATGGATGCTTTGTCAGGGTACAATCAGATTCACATCAGGATCAAAGATCAACATAAGACTTCTTTGATATTCCCTTAGGGTACTTTTGCATATAAAAAAATTTCCTTTTTCCTAAAAAATATTGGAGCTACTATCCAGTGGGCCATGTGGTTCAACTTACATGACGTCAAATATATATTCAAGGTATATCTTGATGATCTTGTGTCACGTTCTCACAATATATCTAATCATCTTGCTCACCTTCGACTTATTTTTGAGAAGTGTCGCTACTACGAGATTCTCGTAAATCCAAACAAGTGTAGTTTTTGTGTTACATCAATATGTTTATTAGATTTTATCATGTCCACCAAAGGGATCATGGTTGATCCTCTTAAGGTTGAGGAAATAATTCAATTTCCCCCCCTGTGCACAGTTCCCCAACTTTAGAGTCTTCAAGGGAAATCTAACTTCTTACGATGATTTATTACTAACTATGTCGAAATAACTAAAGGGTTTATGCATATTTTAAAAAAGGGGTCTCATTCTTTTGGGATGAAGTGACTCAATTCTCTTTTGAAGCATTGAAAGTGCCATGACATACTCCCCTCTTCTCAACCCTCTTGATTATCACAAGGATTTATTGTTATACTTGGCTGCAGTAGAGTCCACTATCGGTATGGTGTTGGTTCAGGAGGATGACGTGCTCTAGGAACACATTATATACTACCTCAACCAAGGCTTAGTCAACCCATAAATCAACTATACCCATTTTAAGAAACTAGTTTTGGAAGTTGTCCACATTGTTAAAAGGTTTCATTATTATATTCTACTCCGTAAAAATAATGTCATAGTTGTCGTTAATCCTTTTCAATATGTGTTGACATGACGGGTCATTAGCGAGAATATTAGTTGATGGATAGTTATTCTTCAATACTTTTTTCTGGACTTTGTTTCAGCGAAGTCTAAGAAATATTTGGTATTTCTAGAGTTAATTTCAGAACTTTCTATTGAGAGTGGAAATGATTTTCTTGAAGAGTAGTTGATCAATGAGGATCTCTTCCTTATTGCATATTCTGACCCTTGGTGTGGAGATATAGTTTTATATCTTCAAACTATGAAGTTTCCTTCCTCCGCTTCTTGTGATGAGTGTCGAAGGATATGCCATCAAGCACTAAATTATCTTATCATCAATGATACTTTTTATCGTCGAGGAGTTGACTACATTCTCTGTCATTTTATGATACATGAGGAGGAAGATCTTGTGTTAAACGATTTCCACACTGGAGCATGTTGTGGTGATTTTATGGGTTGGAAACAACCCATAAAATTCTACATGAAGGATAATTGTAGCCCTCATTAATCAAACATTGTATATAGGTTGTCAAGAAGTGTGGGCCATGTCAAATATTCTCTCAAAATATCTAGAAAGCCATGCTCCTATGCTTCCTTATATTGTTGTTGGTACCTTCACTAACTGAGGAATTGATTTCACTACATGCCACCCAAATTCTGCTAAGGGGAATCGTTATATCATTGTGGTAGAAGAATACTTCACCAAGTGGGTCGAAGCCATACCAACATTTATTAATAATGGGGAAATGAGGAAACTCTTCATTTTCAACCAAATCGTTGCTAGGTTCAGTATACTGAAATATATTGTCACAGACCATGGAAGTCACTTTAAAAATAATATGATGACTAAGTTAACCTCAAATATAGTGTTTAAGAAATAACATTGGGCACCCTATTATCCACAAGAGAAAGGTCAAGTGAAGGTTGCCAATAGGTCTCTTAAAACTATTCTCCAACAGATAATCAATTCGTCTAGATCAAATTGGAATTTGATGTTATATTCATCACTTTGGGCATATAAAATTCCATCACGACTGCTACAATATTCTCTCCTTTCCAACTTGTTTATAAGATGGAGGTAGTCTTTCCTATAGAGTGTCAGATTCCTTCTCTCAATTTGGTAGTGGAAATTATGCCCAACACAACTACGCTTGAAGAGTTCCTTATCTATCTCAAGTAGCTCAATGAACAAAGTCAAGATGTAGCCTTGGCTAACAAGGCTCATAAGCGATGCGTCAAGTGTCAATATGATTGGTCGGTCTACCCTAGACTTTTCTCTAAAGGTGATCTTTTCTTGGTCTATGATCAAGATAAAGATCCCTTGGGGTAGGCAAGTTTAAACCCATGTGGTTTGGACCATTTATTATAAAGAACTTTTTGGAAAAAGGTCCTTATGAATTGGTTGAATCCAAAGGCAATGCATTTCCTGAGCCCCAAAATGAGATTTATCTTAAGACGTATTATGCTTAGGTTGGTCACCTGAGTGTGACTTCTTGTAAATAGTGTATAAATATATCTATGCATTTTAGTGTCTTTTTGTTTTATGGACATGTATTTTATTGTGTTTCTTCATTTTGGCACATGTCAAGTGAATTTGAAGTTTATGTTTGGTTCATGGATGGTGCTATCCGACACACTTAGAGGCTTGCTTTTGCATCTTGGGTGATATTCATGCTTGTTGGTCAGATGGTATCTTCTGGAGGTATTTTTCTAGGAGAAGAAACCAATAATGTTTCCGAGTATAGTGTTTTTATATAATTATTACGTGATGCTTTGTCACATGGTATCTCACCTCTGATTTCATCTATATGCTCAACCGATAGTGTCAAAATTAAATGGAGTGTACTTCACCTACATTCTTCATACTTCATGCATTTCATATTGTCATCATACCCTTAAATTTCATGCTCCAAATTCTCTCTTTGTTTCATACCCATGACACAATTTCAAACCATATTTATGTTTAGCCTTCATGCCCCACCAAACCTCGAAGAATCATTCCCAGAATATAATCCCAAAATGCAACATCACAACCTCAAAAAAGCTCACTTTGTGGCATCATGGACCTTAGTATTTCATAAATCACCCTTAAAACTCCAAGAAAACTCCTCTTTCACACCTTTAGATTCCAATAATGCTCTCTAACTTCTCTTGTGCACCTCAAATATATTCTACTCACCTCATAATTTATATTCTTGCTTGAATGATCTTCCAATGCACACATCTATCATGTCTTTATAGTGTTTATATGCTCATTTTTAGGGCTGACCTGTAAAGACTGGTTGGCTTGACCTGAACTTTCTGGATGGGTTTTCTGATCGAAAAATTCACATCTCCTCATTTCTAAGGATTTAGAGGGAGTTCCATGTATTTTTGGAAAGGTGTCAGAATAATATTTCCAAACATATAAGCTATGCTTCCATTAGAGTAAACATTCCTTCAAAGGTAGAGTATCCAAATTGAGCATCACAAATATAAAAACAATATTTCCAACACTCAATGTTGCAATCTTTATCTTGGACATATGTAGTCTCCCCCTGTCTTTGACATCAATTACACCAACATTTCCTACATATGTTTCATATCATGGCTAGGGGACATTTCTGAAAGTAATCTTTAAATTATGTAACAACTCAAAATCACCAGCCAACATGTCCATTACATATTTCTCCTTAAGGGTTCGTTGACACTATTCAAACCTAATATCATCATTTTTCTTGTCATCCAAGATCTTCTGATAATTCTTCTATGAGTAAATGTCTCCATTTCCATCCCAAAAAGAGGGAAGCCCATGCTTCATAGAATCATTGCAAATATGATTAAAGGATGATATTTCCCCTATAAGCTCATGGGACTTATTTTGATCATTCTGCATTAGTCTCCTCTTTGCAAGGACCTTTTTGGCATCCATGATGATATTTCTCTTTTTAGTCACATTGAGATATTTAAGATCCTCCTTGGACCTACTATTTAAGAACCTTATTATGTCATTAGCTAATTATAGCTTGTTCTCCTACTCATTGGATTATATCTTTATGTCCTTAATGTTGGATATATTACACAATCACCTAGGTAATTATTTTCCTCAGGCTGATAGTCCAATGTTGAGAATTCTTTCTTATATGAGAATATTCTCTCTAGAGAATATTCCCCTACAAAATAGTTCACTCCTCTTCAGTTTAGAGTTAGTTACACTTAGTTGGATTAGTGGAAGTAACTAATGCACAAAAACCTCACTTTTATCACTAGTAGTTGCATGTGTTTTGTCTCACTTCCTCACATGTGACTGAGTTAACTGATGATTGCATGAATCAATTAACTAGGACTAGGTGGCATATTAATTCAATTTGTGTTAATGAGTGTCTAGATGTCTCTAGATCACTACCATGGTGACTTCACTTAGCCATGTAGAGTATATCATGTGTATTTTACCATTTTACTCATCATTTAATACAATTCTTTCATTCTACTCTCTCCTTTTCTCTCTCGCAAGATTTGTGTGTTCATTTTCTACTAGCTAGGTTTGTTGTAAAAACTTCATATGGTATCAAAGAATTGATTTATAGGAGAAAGTAAATAATAATTTATATTTGTAGGTAATAGAGGAAGATAAAATTAGATAAGATGGATTACTCATTGGAAATACTTCTCTTGCCTCATAACAACTTCGAGTGGAAGTTGAAAATTCTGCATCACCTAAGTTGTAGAGGTTTGTACTAGATAACTATGGTGATAGATATTGATTCAACTTCTGTTATCGATAAGAACATGTAACTCAACTGCATGCATGAGGTTAACAAATTTCTCTATGTGTCTATGTCCCATGATCTTATATTTTAAATTGAAGCTTGTACCACACTAGATGTGATTTGGACAAAGTTGGAGGATCTCTTGGGAGATCAGGACGAAATGAGAGGCCCTATGCTCGAGGTCAAGCTAAATTCCTTTGGTCCGAGGAATTTTGATAAAATCCATGACTTATTTACAAATATTAAGTCCCTCCTCCTTCATATAAATGGATTTCGAATAAACAAATCCACTCAACACAATTAGTTAATACTTTCTATTCTAGGAAAACTCAGTGCATATTATGTTGTTTTTGTCTCATCTTTCCAGACAAACAGATTCACTTTAGGATCTACCTGGAAACTACAGAAATTATATCAATTTATTAAATCCCTCATGCATGAGAAAGACAATCTCGTCAATATGGGGAGAATCAAGGGATCCGATGTGAATTCACTTATTGTGCATGAGAGTAGAAACACATGCAATCTGAAGACCAAGATTAAAGGTAAGGCAAATGCACTTGCAAGCCAAATAAGAAAGGTTACTCCAAACCCTTCGATGATTCTTCAGGATCCAAAGGTGGAAAATGAAATAAAGGGAAGACCAAATGTGGTTATTGCAACCATGGTGATCATCCTAAGTCTACATGCATTAAGAAGAAGATTGATCATAAGGTGCAAATTTATCAGAAGAACTGTAATATTCCAGATATAAAAAGTATGCAGAACATAAATAAAATGGTATAAATGAAAGATGAACAACAATATAACCAGAAAAACACCACAATAATACCAAAATGATACCATAATAACATGAGAAAGAGCACTTTGATTACTGAGAGAAATGTTCACTTGCCTCTTCAAGGGGGAAACCTCCGGCAGAGTAGAGATCTATTACAATAATATCCAAGACAAAATTTCTCATACCCTCGACTCCTATTTATACTAAATATGTCTATCAAAAGAACCATCTAGAGGAAGATCCTTCTAGAAGCAAAAGATTCTATTAGGTCTTCTTACATTCGTCTTATTCTTCCTTATTTCTAGGCCTTATTAATATGGAACTTTATTACATCAGAATATATTATTCTACATAAGTGATGGGTTAGGTCCCTAACATGTCCTCCCCCTTAAAAATAGCCTTGTCCTCAAGGCTTGAGATGTGAAAATTGTTGCAGAATGGTAGTTGGTTCCCAAGTGGCATCTACTAGGGTTGTATCTATCCACTGGAATAACACTTCCTTGATGGTTTGATGATGCAGGTGATGCTCACGCTGGTCCAAAACTGCTTGTGGATGTATCCAAATGGAGCCTTCTTCGTCCAACTTGGGAAGGTTGGTTTGATTTTGGAAATTAGTTCCAATCACCTTCTTTAAGAAGGAAATAGGAAAAACATGATGTAGCTTAGAATGATTGGGAAACTCTAACTGATAGGCCACCTGTCCCACACGCTTGAGAATGGTATAAGGACCATAAAATTTGGGCACCAGTTTCTAACAATGGTCAACCTTGAGGGAATTTTTCTTGTAAGGTTGTAGTCGAAGAAACACCTGATCCCATTTTTAAAATTGACGTTCAGAGTGACCTTAATATTCTTGTTGCTTCATGCGATTATGGGCCATGACCAAATTCTCTTTGAGGGTATGGAGAATAGCCTCTTGAACTGTAAGCGTTTGGTAAACTGCCTAGACCTTCGAGACACCTGGCGAATATGAGAGACCTGAAGGTGGATTTTTTCAATATACCACTTAAAAAGGAGTCATGCGGGTAGTTGTATGGTATGAATTGTTGTACCACCATTTAGCTAGTGGTAACCGTTGAGCCCACTGTTTTTTCTTTTCCGAGGAAAAACACCTCAAATATGTTTCCAAACACTTGTTGACAACTTCAGTTTGACCATCATTCTGGGGACGATAAGCTATGATGATATGCAATTGGGTGCCTTGTATCTTGAATAGTTATTTCCAAAAATTGCTGGTGAAAGTTGGGTGGCGATCAAAAACAATAGAATGTGGCATGCCATGAAGTTTGAAGACCTGATCCATGAAAAATGGAGTCACAGTGAATGTTGTAAATGGGTGTTGAAGAGAATAGAAATGAGCATACTTGTAAATATTATCAAATACCACCATGATGACCGATTTATTTTCCGATGTAATTAAGCCTACAATACAATCCATAGAGATATCCTGCCAAATAGCAGGTGGAATTGGAAGTGGTTGTAGTGTGCCAGGAGATTTTAATATTTCACCCTTGTTGCATTGGCACACATCACATTCAACCAAAAAATTATGAATGTCCTATTTCATACCATCCCATAAAAAAGAACGTTTGACCCTATCATAGGTTCTGGTAAACCCCAAGTGCCCAGTTGTGGGTGTAGCATGAAACTCAAGAAGTATCTGTTATAACCCTAAATTGCACCACACATGCTTACCTAGCATCAGGCCAACTCATATCTCTTCCTTTCCAAAGCCATGCTGAATAAACTCTTGAAAACCCTCTTAAATCAAGTGGCCCGCGCCCTAACCCTCTACTGCACGCGTTGGAATGCTGGCAGGCCCACTACTGCACGCGTTGGAACATTGGCTGGCCTACTATAGCCTGTGTTTACCTAACAAAGCACAAAAACAAGAAAGTTGTCGATGGGACAAAAAGATTTGGGTCAGTTAACTGAAACTCCCAGCCATACATGGCCGAGAGTTCGTCCAAAACCCTAGCTCCTTCTAGCCTATAAAAGAAGGGGTAGGGGTACTATTTGGAGGAGAAAAAAGATAGAAAAGAAACTCTGCCCAATTGCCGAATCTTTTTTTTCCCAACCCTTTAGCCTTTCCTCAAGCTTAAGGAGAATTCAAGAAAAACAGTTGAAGGACAAAGAAGAGGAGGAGCCCAGGATCAGGATCGAGGAACGGTGGCCGGTCTCTATCATTATTGTAAGTTGATTCATCTTGAGATTAATAAAAGAATTCTTTTCCCGTCCCAATGCATGAATTTTATATGTTTTATGCGATTTATGCTTAGTATCTAACCATCTAGTAGAAAAATAGCATGCATGCATAGTGTTTTGTCTTGATTGCAGGATTGTCTTTGGAAGGAGCAGCGCAAGAAAGCAGGACAAAGCACAATGGAAGATCTACACCAAACATCAGTAAAAAGATTAGTAGGTATTTTCCATGCTTGTGTGTGAAAAAGAGGTTTGAGTTTTGGGGTGATAGGTTAAAAGTGATTTCTGAAGGGTCATGATCTGCATGCAAGTTTAGCCCTAGCTTGTTAGTCCGTAGGGTATTATTTCCCAACAATAGAATTGGTGACTCCAATGGGGATAGTACTCTTAGGGTTTCTGGATTTAAGTGAAGTTTTTGGGTAGTTTAAAGGAATAAATTTTATGTTTCTTTGTTTGTTTGTTTTCTGTTAGGTCAAAGCTAGCAGGGAACCTGGTTCTTAATACCATTTTTTCCTTGACTAATGCTTGACATTTATTATCGAGACACACAGAGGTACACACAGCCTGCATAAGGCCTGCATGCATGTAAGCCGTGCCCTAACCTTATAAATCCCACGTTTGAACGCTTGATGTAGTGGTTTCAGTAGCGTGTAGGACTTAGAAAGCTTAAGAGGCAGTCTCCTCTTCCTTGTCAGAATTTTACATTCTCAGAGGGGTTTCTGGATCCTATCTAGGTCTTGCTAGTTTATTGTCTTGTCTCAGTTTTCTTTATTGCGTTTGTTTTCTTTTTGCAATTATTTTTTCTTTTCTGTTGAAGAAGAAGCATCCAAGCCTTTAAGAGACCCTGGTTGTCAATACCAGAGGCCTTTTCAGGTCTGGGATGCCTGTGTTTTGTTTTGTCTTAGCATTTATACAGACCCACGGCATGTTCAAGTTTAGCCCGTGGGTACCCACGCGCTGTTATAGCTCATCACGCGTTTGCACACGTGTTGTTTCAGTGACAGTCGCGGGCTTGACTGGTTGCTTTTCATCCTGGGTGGGGCAGTCATCCCCTCCTATGGTGAGAAGTGTTCCTCTCAGGGGTTTGAGTCTAGGTTTGCACAGTCAGTAGGTTAGGGCCTCTTACCCTTAGCCTGGTTGTTTCTTGGTTGATTGTTGATAGAAAAGATAAAAAAGAAAAAGATTTTGTTTTATGGTTTTTAGACAAGCGTAGGAGTTGGTGCTTTCTTGATTGCCATTGTGCGTCTTTGCTCTGGTTCTTTGCGATCTGCGCTTTAAGTCAGAATTTTATTTACTTTTCTTGGTTTTGTGCTTGTCGGCATTTTCCCTTTGTTTCTTCATTTAGCACCTAAATAAATAAAAAATCCCTTTCTCATTTGCTTCTTGGTCTGAAGATTGTGTTGCTGCATCAATAGCTAGGAAAAAGTCTTTTTTCATAACTTTTGGCAGTACATTTAGAGAATAAGTAGCTCTCAGATTGAGCGAAATTCCTTTATTTTTTGCTGCATGAAATCTTAGAATATTCGAAAAGAAAAAGAAATCTTTCTTGTTGAAAAGATGCGAATTTTTTCATTTTTTGTAAAAGTTTTTGTTTCCAAACATTTCTTATTCATTTTGCTTTGAGTCTTTACACACCATCAGTTTCACCTTCATACCTTGTGACGTAAAAAATCCCATTAAAAGAAATGCTAATTAAAACCTATTAGACTTTTTGTTTGTAGGGTTCATGTACTAGCTCAGGACTATGGCCTTGGAATAGGTTGGAGAGTAAATTCTCCAAGGCCACTCAAACCAAACATTGGAGTCTGTCATAGGGAGTGTAGAAGACCAGTTACGTGAAAGTTATCTGGGATTCGTGGGTCTCGAATCCATTCAACGTCCTCAATTTTCTTCCAGACCATTTTCTCTCGATACCCTTGACAGGTTTCGGTCTTGATACCCTGCTCATTGTGGTCTACCCAACTATCGACTGTACCCGCCTGGTGACTGTTTGCGTGCTGGCAAACTAGTTGCCAATATTTTCTAGGGACATACACAGGTGACTGCGGGGGTATACCGCGGTACCTAGGACAAACATTGGGCCACGCTTTCCAGAGTATACCCAGAGGTTGCTTCTGTATTCGAGTTTCACTTGCACTGGTAAGTTGCTCTAGTGTTGGTTGTTGTAACTGTTCTTCAAAATAGTTAGTGATTGCTTGTCTTATCTCATAGGGGCTTATTTTAGTGTGTGTTACTGTTTGAACATGTAGAATACCTTAGCGTTTCATGGATCTTCTCACACAGTGGAGGATTCAGAGCTCCGCCGGTCACGAAGGCTTCTGGGCCTACCGCCGGTTATACTGGAGCCACCCCCGCCACCATTGAGGCGGAAGCTAGACCAACAAGGGTCTTTCGAAACAACCGGGTTACCAACCATTGAGCCCGAACATCTCCCGGAGGGATCAACCACCAATCTTGGTTCGGTTGAAATCCCAATGATACTTGGCCGCAAGTTATTATGCTAATTCAATTTTATGAATGCCTATCAGTGCCTCACACAACTATGGCAACAAACATTGTTACTTCCTCTGGGAATTCTTCCATTCCCATCACCGTTGCTACCACAGGAGAAGCTTCTCCTAGCTTGCCCTTGTCAGCGGTCTGGGCCACCATGGTCTCGACCGCAACTACGTTGCACTATGGACCGACCCCATATATCGCGGCGGCCACACCTCCCTTCACACCTAGTGCGACAGGCCCTTCGTTTTCATACGGTATGCCTAGTTCAGGTACAAGTCCTGCACTCACTCACTCCACTTTACATACTTTGGGTCTGGGGGCAGGGAGCTCTAACGCTCCTCTGCAAGGTCAACTTGGGGGCATTCATGTCTCTTTTAATGCTTTTCCTTATGCTAGAGGTCATATCTCTCCTTTGTCCCCTTCGCTTGGTGATCTGCATCAGCAGTCCGTTGGGCAGCCTGCACACACAAGTTTCTTTGGATTTGGGAGTCAAGGAACACCTGTGCAAACACTTCCAGTAGTTTCGTCACCATTTGTTTGGAACGGGACGTTTGGTACCAACACTTTCGCATCCACTGCTTTCCCATCTGGGGGCACACCCATATTTGGACAGTCTAATCCGGTGTAGAGTACTATTCCTGTGTCGGGGGAACATATACCAGGACCTTGGAACTTAGAACAAGGACCCGTTTCCTCATCTGGAATTTCGTTCTGGGGTAATTCTTTCCACAGTCAATGGAACCCCGGACAGACTTCTATGCCTATCCCAGCAGGACCGGCATGGAGTAATCCTTCCCAAAGTCTGTAAAACATAATGAATGCCCAACATCCTATGTCCTTCATGGGGAATCAGCCAATGATGTCTCCATAGATGCAAAATCCTTACGCTAGTCAGGGCCATGGTGTCTACCAGAATTCGGGCCAGTAGCTAAACTTTTCCTGGCAACCTGGTGCCAGTCAAACTCCAGGACCCTTTTTTCCAGGCTATCAGTAGCAACCTAAACTACCATTCTTGGCGACGTTACACTTGCCAGATTTGACACGATTGTTAAATGATCCTATCTGTCACGATCCGCGTTGCCCTCCTATGCCAATGAAGTTGCCTTCAGACATTCCAAAGTTTGAGGCCAAGCCTAACGAAGATCCAGGTGATCACGTGACTACTTTCCATCTTTGGTGTTCATCTAACTCACTGAAAGATGACTCCGTTCAATTGCGACTGTTTCAACGCACTCTTATCGGGAGTGCCGCGAAATGGTACATCGAGCTTGATCACTCACGATATTCTTCTTTTGGCGAACTGGCTATGGCCTTCCTTAACCATTTCCAGTTACCTGTGAGATACGACGCGGGCACAGAACATCTTGCCAATTTCGAACAGATGACAGTGGACCATATCTCTGATCATATCCGAGAGTGGCGATGCCGAAAGAGTCTAATCAAAGTACCGGTTCCACTAGCATTCCTTCTTGAGTGGTTCCTTAAGTCTTTAGTACCACAATTATCCAAAGACGTTGCAACTTCTGGGGTTTTCTCCGAAGAAGATTCCATCATGATAGCTCAATAGTTTGAGCTCATCTATTCTCAGTCTGGTTTATTATACAACATCCTGCCGAATTCTCCACAATCAATACTAGATAAAACTAGACAGAGAGTTGGACCGCATGCCGATGGTATTGTTGGTTCAGCCCAAAACAAGCCCGCTGATAAATTGACAAAACAATTGCAACAGTTATCTATACAACACTCAGCGGCCAGTCAGACTACTGCTTTGGCTGCTCCTCCTACTCAAACGTCGGAAGTACACTCTGTGCAGACGACTAACCCCAAGGCCACCCAACAGCCTGAAAAAACAATGCAAGAAGGGTAAGGGGGATAAGAAACCTACTGATAATGCTGGCGAGGGCACTACAGAAAAATGGAAGGCGAGGTATCTGTGCAACTTGTGTGCGGAAGACCACCCAACCCATCTGTGTCCTCGACTTGCAGAGGCCCAGAAGTTTGTCACACAACAACAACAAGCCCTGTTGACTAATCCCTTTTAGCATGGGCAAAATTTAACTCAAGCCTCTACAAGTGTCGAAGGGGGCAGCCAGGAAAACTGTCCTCCTCCAAATAATTCCTCTTCCGCGAACATATATATGGTTAGGGGTGATGCTTTAATAACAACTAGAGCGCACAACTATAGTAAACCAAGAGCCTCTGAGAAGGGAAAAGAAGTTGAACTCCCATCTCTTCCTCTACATATCGAGAAGACGTTGGGTGAAACAATGACACGCATTCCAAAGGGCGCATTTAAGAAAGCTTATCACAATCCAAACCCAAGGGCCGCCCAGAACTACTCTGTGGTGGAAGATTTATCCCAAACCCCTTGTGCTATGTCTGCTTTGGAGGTCCTCCAAAGTTTCCCTGCTCAGAGGAAATCCTTGTTGACTGCTTTAGGATCTACTAAGACTTGTAACTCGGGTACCATCATGCTAGATACAACTGACTTAAAACCTCGTCTGCCTTACCACGTAGCGTTTTAGATAGTAGTGGCTCATCCCATGAAAACTTTTACACGCAATATATTTTGCACGGTGGTCAACGAGGGTGCCTCGACGTGCGTTATGTCGTTAGCATGCTGGAAATCCATTGGTCATCCCGAGTTGTCTCCATCACCTACTCTCCTCACTGCGTTCGATGGTCGTTCTTTATGACCGCATGGCATCATTCCTTCCTTCCCTATGCAGTTAGGCGGGAAGACCATGTGCGTTGAAGTAGAGGTAGTCGATGCTCCCCTCAACTATAACCTCTTGTTAGGTCGAAGTTGGACTTATGCTATGCAAGCTGTGGTCGCTACAGTTTTCTAATTCTTGTTGTTTCCACACGAGGGTCGGATAGTGACCATTGATCAATTGTCCTTCTCTAGGCCTGACCCAGCTTTGGTGGCATCCACGGTTCCCATGATTTATAATCCTTAAGCCGGTGTCATTAACGTAGGAGTTGATTTGTGCCCATATTTGATGGGTACTTTCGATTACCCACCTCCTCATGGCAATGTCAAGTTTATATCGACTCACCACAACGCTGAGATTTTTCACGTGTCATCATTCCGCATGACTTACTTCCAAGATCCGTGGATTCTTCCTTCCCCATCAGCCACGATGGATGAGACAGGGCACACTGGCATGTCCATGCCCTTGTCGGCTACTGAAGTAGCAGACTCTTCAGTCCAACAAACTTCAGCTACTCCTGATCTGACTCCCGCACAAGAGTTGGATCCACTTCTTGAGCCTATCTGGGCTCAGGGTTCTCTTGCTACCACTGATTCGTTAGACTTAGCCTTGCCTTCTGACGAATCTGTAATTGAAGCAATGACTAGTCCGGACAAACCTTGGGAAGATCTTCATCACAGATCATATTTCCTCCCAGAGTTACACTGAATCGAGGTAGGAGAATTCACTATCACCATGACGGGAGATCAGCCATGTCCCATTAACCTCTTAGCTACAAAGGAAATTTATGCTGAGGGCAATATGGCGACTATCGCTGAAACTATACCTATCAATATCTCCCGAAGCCCTGGCATTGTGGAGAATGTCTTCATCGGAGCGGATTGCTCCCCCAAAGAGATTCAGATTTACACAGATCTTTTTAAATAATTCTGTGACGTTTTTACCTGGTCTTATGAGGAAATGCCAAGCATCGATCCGAAAATAGTTGAACATGAAATCACAACGTATCCTGATGCTAAGCCTGTTCGACAAAAACTTCGTCCAGTTAATCCTAGGAAAGCAGCAGCCATTAAGACGGAGGTTGAGAAATTGTTCAAGGTTGGGTTCATATACCCTATTCATTTGACTCAATGGGTTTCAAACCCCGTGCCGGTCGATAAAAAACAAGGCACGATTCATGTATGTACCGATTTCCATGATTTGAATAAGGCATGTCCAAAAAATTAATTATCCAACCCCATTCATCGATCAGATCATTGATGAATGCACCGGTTGTGAATCCTTTTCATTCATGGATGGTTTTTCAGGATATAACCAAATCCAAATCAAACCTGAGGACCAAAACAAAACGACATTCATTTGTCCGTGGGGTACATTCGCCTATCGCAAGATGCCTTTTGGTCTCAAGAATGTTGGAGCCACTTTCCAGCGGGCCATGTCTTTTGCGTTTCAAGACCTCAAACATATAGTCGAGGCCTATCTGGATGATTTAGCATCACGCTCTTGCAAGCGAAAGGATCATCCTACACACCTCAGACTAATCTTCGAACGTTGTCGCTACTTCAAGATTCGCTTGAATCCCAACAAGTGCAGCTTTTGCATCACGTCAGGACATTTCTTAGGTTTCATAGTTTCAACCACAGGGATCATGGTCAATCCTCTTAAGGTGGAGGCGATAATCCAGTTTCCCCCCCCCCACACACAATCTTACAACTTCAAAGTCTTCAAGGCAAGGCGAACTTCTTATGACGCTTCATCGCCAACTATGCCGAAATCACCAAGGGCTTTATGCGTTTACTGAAGAAAGATGTTCCCTTTTTCTGGGACGAAGCCGCTCAACGCTCTTTCGATGCATTAAAACACACCCTTACTACTGCACCTCTGCTACGACCACCTAATTATAATAAGGATTTCCTCTTATATTTGGCTGCCGCAGAGTCAACCATAGGCATGGTTTTAGTTCAGGAGGATGATTCGTTTTCCAAATACGTGATATATTACCTGAGCCGAGGCCTCGTAGGACCGAAACTTAATTATACCCATCTCGAAAAAATTGCATTGGCAGCAGTTCATGCTGTTCAACGGTTTCATCACTATGTTTTGTTTCGCAAGACCACCGTCGTTGCCGTCGTGAATCCATTCCAGTACATGTTGACACGATGAGTTATCGGTGGAAAAATCAGTAGATGGATGGTAATCCTCCAAGAATTTGACTTAGACTTCGTTTCGACCAAGTCCAAAAAGTCAATGGTCTTCGCAGAACTTATCTCGGAGCTTCCGGTTGAGTCAGGTGACGTTGTGCCTGAGGAATCGCCTATCCAGGGGGATATGTTTTTGAGTGAATCTTCAGACCCCTGGTACAGAGATATACTGATCTATCTCCAGACTTTGAAGTACCCCACCTCTGCTTCTCGTGATGAGCGTCGGTGGATATGCCATCAGGCCAAGAACTATCTCATACTCAATGATACGTTGTATCGGAGAGGTGTAGACTGCATCTTACGTCGATGTCTCACTCACGAGGAGGCCGTCATAGTGCTCAACGATTGTCATACAGGAGCCTGTGGTGGTCACTTGTCTAGGTTGGAAACAACCCAAAATATTTTACGAGCAGGTTACTTCTAGCCCACACTTATCAAAGATTGTATCGAGTCAGTCAAGAAGTGCCATCCGTGCCAAATCTTCTCGCGGAATATGAGGGCACATCCAACTCCCATGTTTCCTATCATCATAGTTGGTCCCTTCACTAAATGGGGGATTGATTACACTACATAAAACCCCCCATCTTCAAGGGGGCACCGCTATATCATCATAGTTGTCGACTACTTCACTAAGTGGGTCGAAGTTATGCCAACGTTTAAAGATGATGGAGAGACTACAACTCTCTTCTTATTTAACCAGATTTTAACATGGTTCGGTGTCCCAAGAGAGATTGTCACTGACCATGGCAGTCACTTTCAAAACCAAATGATGTCCAAGTTAACGTCAAATCTTGGGTTATGGAAATAACACTCATCACCTTACTATCCCCAAGCCAATGGGCAGGTGGAAGCTGTAAACAAAACTCTCAAGACAATTCTACAACGAACTATCAACTCAGCCAAGTCCAACTGGCATTTGATGTTATAATCAACATTATGGGCTTACCGAACCTCAATTAAGACCGCAACCGGTTTCTCACCTTTCCAACTCATTTATGGGCTAGAGGCATTCTTGCCCATCGAATGTCAAATTCCATCTCTGAAATTGGCAATACAATTATTGCCAGACACTTTGTCGCTTGAAGAACGGTTAGTACACCTTGAGCAGCTTGATGAACAGCATCGTGATGTGGCCCTGGACAACGAGGCTCATAAACATAGGGTCAAGTGTCAATATGATAGGTCCATTCATCCTCTGGTTTTTTCTGAGGGCGACCTTGTCCTGGTTTATGACCAAGATAAGGACCCCCTGGGGGCAGGAAAGTTTAAACCCATGTGGTTCGGACCCTTCATTATTAAGGAGGTTTTAAAAAAGGGCGCTTATCGTCTGGTCGATTTTGAAGGGAATGCTTTGGCGGAGCCTAGAAATGGAATTTACCTCAAGAAGTATTACTCATAGAATGGTCACTGTGGGTAACTTTTTGTAACATATGTATAGTCATTGTACTATTACTTTTTTACATTTATTTTAAAAACGTGTTATGGACGTGTCATTGATATTATCTTTCGTCAATATGGCAGATGTCAAGTGAATCCGAGGTGTTCGTTGGGTATGCAGACGGTGCTAGTCGACACATGCAGAGGCTTTCCTCCGCAGCTTGGGTGATCTTTACACCACAGGGTCAGTTGTTATCTTTCGGGGGTATATGCTTAGGTGACACCACAACCAATGTTGTTGAGTATAGTGCAGTTATTGATTTTCTTCGTGACACTTTTTCATTGGGTATCTCTCATCTCTGGGTCTATCTAGATGCTCAACTGGTTGTGTCGCAGCTAAACAAAATATACCGCGTGCACGACCCTACTTTACATCGACGATTCCTTAGGGTACGTCTCTTGGAATGCAACTTTGATTATATTACATATTTTCATGTTCCTAGGAGTCTAAATCAAATCACGGATACTCTAGCTAATCACATCTTAGATTGGCATCTTGCTCACATATAAAAAGATCATGATCATACACATGTAAATACATTTTTGCACACATAATCCATAAGACACAAAATAAATAAAAACCATATATAAACATGATAAAATCCTCAGAGTACATAGATGGGCGTAAGCGCCTCAAAAAGTGGGAACAATAACGAGTCACTGGGGCTTATGCCCTCAAAAAATATATACATATCAGTGCTCGTGGCACATAAAAGTCTAACGTCTGTTCAGGGCCTATGGGCCCTGTTATAATCATATACAGCCTGACCCAAACACCTAAACAATCAGACCCATGTTCGAGGTACCCCCACAATATGAGTCTGCAAGGAGGGCAGCCAGTCCTCTATCTTCGCCATGGGAACTGTGCGAGTGAGCGCAGTAAATTTCCGCTCAATCCGCCTCAGGACTCTCTCGGCCTCTCCTGCTGGGAGGTTCCTGGCTACTGCTGCTCCTCCAGCGGCGGAAGCCATAGCTTCTGGCCGTGGCCGACACCTGTTCCGTGCATAGTCGACAGGTCGCACGGGTCCCACATCTGCATGCAATGAACGTTCACCCATCAAAAACTCTGGTATACAAAAACATGATATATATATCAAAAAGACATAAAAATTACATATGCAAACAAAAAAACTGTAGGTGGAGACTTACCCATCTCCCCTCGCTCCTCACCAGGAGGCACTGGTATCGCTGGATCTCTAGAGAAGTCAATCCCTGTGTATGGGTATTCCTCAATAGCCAGGATCTGTCGTGACAGCCAAGCAAAAAGTCATCATTGAAGGCCTCTATGGTCCTTCCACCACCCTGTCGCGGTAGCAACGCTGCCCATCTACATATTGCGGGGAAAGTAGCCAGATGTCCTCGTACTGTCAACTGAGGACTAAAACATGGAACTCTCTTGAAGAAAAACAAACACAGGATGGTCCCAAACCCAAATTTCCTGTGTGTTCGCTGTCTGCAAGCTATCAACTGACCTGTCATGCTTGCTAGTAGTGTGGTACTCCAGTCAAAGATTTGTGCATTCATGCACTGAATTGCACAGTTCATCTGTGCGCGCGAAGCCTGATGCACAGCTATAGAGCCGGTAATTGGCCCAATGAGCGATAAAATGGTCTACAGGGCGAGGCTGGTAATCCTGCTCACGGGTACTGAGGAAGATCTCTGATTGGTCCCAGCCTCACAGTACTCCTCTATCAATTTCGAGACTTTGCTCGGCCCCGCAAGAAAAGTATGAAAGTTGACGGGTTCCCCTCTCCTCGAGAGGCCCGTTAAAAAGTAGATATCCTTGGTGGTGGGCACCAAGGATTGCCCCTCTATCATGAAGGCCTCTGCATCAGGGTGCCAATAGTCAACCAGGGCATTTAGCATCCTTGGTTGCGCATGCATAAATGGACACAGAAAGAATTTTACCAAACCACACTACTTCAGTATGGCCATAACGTTTGGATCTACGTCCACTAACTCATTGGCAGCCTCGTGCTCCCTCTCCCTCCACTGAACATACATCCTGCCAACACAACCAAGCAAAAAGCGGGGGTCAAGACTTGTTGAAATCAATTTGTTGCATCACGCGGGGGGTACCCGCGGCCTGTCGAGGCGACAGTCGTGGGTACCCGCGTGCAGCTTTGGCTCTACGCGCGGGTACCCGCAGGCTGTCCCTGGACAACCCACGTTTTCCTAGGGCCGACCTCTTTGAGGTCGACGCCCACCCCCAAAATCAAATAAACACAACAAAAGTAGTATTGAATTTCAAGATAAGGGAGTTTGTACTTACTTGGTCCAAGCAGAAGTCCATTTCGTCCACTGTAGATCCCAGAATCACAATCTTTGGCAAAGGGGGTATTTTGGCTCCAGAGTCAATTTCCAAATTAACAATGGTGATAATGAGCTACCAGCTTCTATTTATAGACTTTTTTGGCCTCTCTTTGTCACTTTTTTGGGCCCCTTTATCAGTTTCTTTATACCAAAAACCATTTTGAGTGGTCCAGGAGTTATATGGAAGGGATTTGATCAGGTATTGGGACAATTTTCATTGAGCTTCAAAAAATATAAAACAAAAATATATTGACGGTCCATAAAAAAAAATTCAAAATTCAACTTGAGCATATAGGGTAGGATTTCATCCCAACTGTTGCATCTCGTTGCCTTTTGTTCTTACGATATAGGATCGATCCCATCCGGTTGTGATACGGAACCGTCATATCTTCTCTAGAAGTGTCGCAACTTGGTGGTAGAGCTTGCCAAAACATGGATTCCCTAGGTAGTTCCTGGTTGCATTATGGTGTCCATGTCGTTTCTACCAACACTGTAGGCTCGAGAGTCCGTATATTCTTTCCTGAATATGAGTTTGAGCCTCATTTGCATGGGCCTTTTTCCACTCTTTGACTTACCCTCCAGACTCCCAAAATCATAACGGGTCTCCTTTTAATCCCTTTTCAGACCCTCTAAACATAAAAAGATTGTCGAGTGATCTTGTGATCTTTCACACTCGTTAAACTGAAATTTGAAGTCATATCTATCCGGCGGTAGTTTACCCCTTTTTCGGTCCAGACGGTCAACTGTACGAACAAAGGAATACTCTATTGAATTTCCATTTTTTAGAAGAGTATCCTCAGGTAAGATTTTATTCCTTTTTCGAGCCTGAGGGACTAAATCTACGAAAAAGAAACCCCCCCAGAGTCCAGAATTAAGCTCTTTTCAGACTCCCTAAAATTGAAAAGATCGTCGAGTGACCTTATTCTTTCACACTCGTTAAAATGGTGTAGAAGAACATTCCTGACGGATTCCATAGTTAAGCTTTTTTCAGACTCCTTAAAAGTGAAAAAATAGCCGAGTGATCTTGTCCTTTTCACACTCCTTAAAATGGTTTTGAATTGACGTCTAGTCGGTGCTAGCTTACCCCTTTTTCGAACCGACTAGACTATATTTGAAAAAATATACCCCAATGGAGTTTTCTTTTATGCTTTTTCAGACTCTCTAAATATGAAAAACCACCGAGGTTACCTCCTCTGGGCTCGTTAAACTCACATTGAAGGACGTTACCATTGTGTGTTCTGTCAACCACATTTGCATCCTCTACCCATTAGCCTAGTAATAGTTTGCCTTTGCGTCTTAACACCTTTGGCCACTGGAGGATTTTTCTCGAGTATCATTTCCCTAGAACATTGGTCTTTTCCTTGTTCCTTGAGCTTGTATGTTTTTTGTACTCGTTCCTCCATTGTAATGTAATATTCCTTTATTCTTTTTTCAAAATCATCAAAAAGAACAAAAAAATATCAAATATACCCCAAAAAGAGGATGGGAAAAGTATTTTCTTTATTGGCAGCATAATGAGTTTCCCTTGGATAAATCACATCTGTCTGTTTGATTATTAGACTATGGGATGTAGTACGACCTTAGGTAGCTTTGCTCGTTATATAGAGTTGTGTCCTCCACCGTTTGGTTACTCTTCCAAACATATGGAGAGTTTGCGTTGCCTCCTTCTTCGTAGACTTATGATTAACAGATATGCTGCCTGAGTCTTATCACTTGTCGTGCTATTGTCCAAGGGAAGTTGGTCACTAAGCCTGAGTCGGCTCCTCTGCAATATGTCTCTTGTCCGCATACCCGGCCATCCTGAACGTCCAATCAAGTCTTTGTTCGAAATCATTGAAGCCTTCAGTCCGATCATCAAGATTATCATAGTCCATAACCGACAAGCCATCGAAGGCCTCTAGGTAGTGCATTCGTACACTCATATTACACTCCTACCCGAGTTTAGAAGATTTTGAAGTTGTTGCTCGAGCTCTGAAGTACAACCATCAGGCCGAATCAGCTTCTGGGAGATGGATACTTTATATATATATCTTTCTAATTTCGAGATGTAGCTCCGCTGTGTATTATTCGCGACTACTCTTCATAGTTATTTGACATGGATCTACAGTGTATTTGATTGGTATCCATGGTTCTTTTTTATCCCGAGCATGGGTATGCCCGCCTCGATGAGACATTTGATATTTTTTGTAGACGGCACCTCCTGATTCCTGATTCCTGGGCTCACTCATTCATCATATCAGTATAGATTGGTAAAGAATTGGTAATGTATTTCGACCATTAGATGCTCTTCTGACCTCACACATTAGGGGGCATCTGTTATAACCCTAAATTGCACCACACATGCTTACCTAGCATCAGGCCAACTCATATCTCTTCCTTGCCAAAGCCATGTTGAATAAACTCTTAAAAACCCTCTTAAATCAAGTGGTCTGTGCCCTAACCCTCTATTGCACACGTTGGAACGTTGGCAGGCCCACTACTGCACGCGTTGGAACACTGGCTGGCCTACTACAGCCCGCGTTTACCTAACAAAGCACAAAAACAGGAAAGTTGTCGATGGGACAAAAAGATTTGGGTCAGTTAACTGAAACTCCCAGCCATGCATGGCTGAGAGTTCGTCCAAAACTCTAGCTCCTTCTAGCCTATAAAAGAAGGGGTAGGGGTACTATTTGGAGGAAAAAAAATATAGCAAAGAAACTCTGCCCAATTTCCGAATCCGTTTTGTCCCAACCCTTTAGCCTTTCCTCAAGCTTAAGGAGAATTCAAGCAAAGCAGTTGAAGGACTAAGAAGAGGAGGAGCCCAGGATCAAGATCGAGGAACGATGGTCGGTCTCTATCATTATTGTAAGTTGATTCATCTTGAGATTAATAAAAGAATACGTTTCCCGTCCCAATGCATGAATTTTATATGTTTTATTCGATTTATGCTTAATCTCTAACCATCTAGTAGAAAAATAGCATGCATGCATAGTGTTTTGTCTTGATTGCAGGATTGTCTTTGGAAGGAGTAGTGCAAGAAAGAAGGACAAAGCGCAACGGAGGATCTACACCAAACATCAGTAAAAAGGTTAGTAGGTCTTTTCCATGCTTGTGTGTGAAAAAGGGGTTTGAGTTTTGGGGTGATAGGTTAAAAGTGATTTCTGAAGGGTCATGATCTACATGCAAGTGTAGCCCTAGATTGTTAGTTCGTAGAGTATTATTTCCCAACAACAGTATCGTGGATTTAATTTTTGACTATTTACTTAAATAAAAATGAACTTTGTATCAAAGCTCATCATGGAGCCAAGAGTACCCTAGGGAAGATGGAGAATTGGACTACAATTGTTGTATCAGATACAAACTTTTGGGATCGTGTAGCCATTCCTGGCGAACGACTTGGAGCCAATATGGTAAAATGAAGGAGAGAGAAAAAAGGGACCCTTCATATTCATATTTTTGAGAAAGTGCATCCACAACCACATTGTCTTTTCCTTTCTTGTAACTGATCTACTACTAATATCAAAAGAGTTTAGTCACCCATTTTTGTTTCTCTGGGGAGGAAATGTGTTGTTCTAGAAAATACTTGAGGCTTTGATGATCTGTCTTAATTTGGAAGCGTTGACCCAATAGATAAGGGTGCCAAAGATCAACGACATGAAAAATAGCCAACATTTCCTTTTCATAGATTGATTTGCCCAAGTTTAGTTCAGATAGTTGTTTGATGTTAAAGGCCAAAGGTTGACCCTCTTGCATAAGGACAATTCCAATTCCTTTCTCTGAAGCATCACATTCTAGGACAAAGGTCTTTATGAAATCAGGAAGGGCCAGGACTGGAGTGGTGCACATGTCCATCTTCAAGGTTTTAAAATCCTGAGAAGTTGTTGGAGTCCAAGTGAAAAATTTTTTTTTAAGGAGTGCAGTGAGAGGTGTTGCAATATTTCCATAATTCTTAAAAAACTTTCAATAATAACCTATTAAGCCCAGAAATCCACACAAGATTTTGAGAGTCTTTGGGTGAGGCTGGTCTTCCATAGCTTCAATAGTTTTAGGATCCACCTTGACATTGGCATTGCCACCAAGATGACCCAAGTACTCGACTTCTGAGGCACCAAAATCACATTTAGATTGTTTCAGGAAAAGTTGGTGTTGAGAGAGTAGACGGAGAACTCGATCCACTTGAGAAAGATGGTTTGTCCAGGTTTTTCTATAGATGAGGATATCATCAAAGAAAACTTATACAAAATGACGGAGAAAAGGACAGAATACATGATTCATAAGGCTTTGGAAAGTGGAGGGAGCATTACACAAGCCAAAGGGCATGAGAAAATACTCATAGTGTCCCTCATGAGTTCTAAAGGAAGTCTTAGGAATGTCTTCCTCTTTCATACAGATCTAGTCGTAGCCAGAACGAAGATCAAGTTTAGTAAAGAATTGGGCGTCACTCAATTCATCCAAGAGGTCATCAATGACAAGAATGGGAAATCTGTCTTTAATGGTGAGTTTTTTGAGGGCGTGGAAGTCATGAAACATGCACCAAGAACCTTCTTTCTTAAGGACCATGACCACAACAAAAGAGTAGGGGCTTGTACTAGGGAATATAACACTTGTGTTAAGAAGTTCTTGAACCATTTTATCAATTTCATTTTTTTGGGGAAAAGGGGTGACGATAGGGACGTATATTGGGAGGAAGGTTTCATGGGACAAGGGGAATGGGATGATCATGAACACCATGGGAAGGAGGGAGTCCCTGGGGAGTGGAAAAAATCACTTGATGTTTAGAGAGGATGGATTGGAGGTCGTGCGGCACAGAGGGTGTCTCAGTTGCTTCTATGGCATGGATTTGGGCAATAACGCCATAATGACCTTTTTTGAGAAGTTTTTCCATGCGATGGGAACTAATGATCTCAAGGGAATCAGCAGTGATGCCTTGGAGCTTATATTTGTAGCCCTCTTGGTCGAATTGCATGGTTAATCACTTAAAATCCATGAGGATGGGGCCCAAAGTCGTTATCCAGTCTACACCCAACACAATGTCACAACCACCCATGTCGATTGCAAACATATGAGATTTCAGGTGGTAGTCACCAATTTGGAGATGCAAATTTTCACAACATCCTCCACATTTCATGGACCTGCCATTGGAAATCATGATTTGGAAATTATTGAATGCACAGATATAGAAATTAGTTTCTTGGGAAATGCGATGATGAATAAAATTATGGGTGCTTCCACTATCAACAAGAATGATGACCTTCCTATGCTTGATGTAGCCAATTATATTGAGGGTTTAGGGAGGAGAGCAGCCAATGAGAGAATTTAGGGAAATGATTGGTTCAAATTCAGGAGGGTATGAGGGATGGGTTATGTCAGTGGGTTCAAGTAACACAGACACAAGGGGAGCTTCAACATCCTCTTCTGAAACATCCTCCAAGATGGCCATAAAAAGATTTTGTTCCTTACACTTATGTCCTAGAAAATATTTTTCATCACAATTATAACAAAGGCCTTTGCGTTGGTGTTCAGCCATTTCGTCCCTGGTCAATTTTTGGATATTTAGTGGAGTAGAAGCAGGAGTGAGATTTACTAGTTTAGTGTGAGGAATAAAGGAGGGTTTCAGGTTTTGAGAAGAGATGACCTGTTGTGCTTCCTTATCTCTTTTAGTATCCTCCACCCAACTCTAAGGCTGATCCATGAGGACATGGGTGGGAATGTCATCCTTGAGGCCATTGATAAAACATTCTCGGAAAAAATCATCAGACATGCCCTCTTTACGAAAATATAGTCTCTCAAAAGTAGCTATAAAGTCTTCCACTATGCGAAATTGTTTCAACTTTGTCAAATGACCTAAATGGTTGGTGTCAGTGTCAAACTGTTCATAAATCTCTGCCACAATGTCTGTCCAAGCAACATACCCTTGACGAGCAATTTTTCTCCATTGCCACCATTGCCAACATTCTTGATCTAGATGGAGAACACCATACCCGAGTTTGGCCAACTCATACGTAATGTCGTAGAAAGAGAAATAATGTTCCATTTGAGTTACCCAACTAGTGGGATCCGATCCATCAAATTTGGTCACATCCACATGCGGAAGGCATAGGTCACACTGAAGGTGATGGGGCTGAAAATTATGGGAATGAGAGGAAGTTTCAACTTCGGTATGCAAAGGTGGATCAGATAAATGGGGATCTGTAGGGATATGCAAGTTGGTGTAGATCATCGAAGAAAAAGATTCAAGATGGGTAGTAATGTCTTGTTTGAGGTCTTCTTTGAGTTCCTCGATCGAGGTGGCGATGGAGGAATGGATGTTTTTATTGATGGTGGAAATATTGGCACTGAGTTGTCTCACTTCTTGTTGGGTCTCTGTGAAATTAGATTGCAAGGTATTGAAGTGATCTTCAAATTCTTGGCTATGGGTATGGGCCATGATGACGAGGGAACCGAAAAGGGGTTGGTGGGGTCAAAACATTTTCTGAAAATTGATAGGTATGAATGTGATAAGGGAAAAGAGATAAATCCAATGGAATAGGTCTCAAATAATGGTGCAAGAAAATCCAGACTTTTTTTTTTTTTTTTACACTTGCGGAGTTATACTCCGATCTGAAGAATACTGTATTGATGAAATGGCCAAATGCTTAACCGGGAAGAAATGTGTAGTGATTTGTAAACTTGAACACAATTGCATGACAATAGATCTTGTCTATTTTGTTTTTTGTTTTTTCGTCCCTAAGGGTTAGGTATTCAAGGGTTCTACAGACAAGGGTTTTCCCTGTGCTATAGCTCTCTGATATACGTGTGGGGTCCAACAGTAGTACTCGGCCCAATATCTCAGGGAACCAACTAAGGAGGCTAGACCATGCCCTTAGTTGTACTACTTGACTACCTAGGTACTAGAGAGTGTCTTCCCAAGTGTTTTTCTCGGTGGCACTATAGCAGTCAGGCGGTCGATCGGTTTATCTAAAGAGGGATTCAAGAAATATAGGTCGATCTGTATACATGTGTTCTCTGATGCACTACCACTCGAAGGGGTACCAACATGGGTTACAAGGGTGGCCACAATATGTGCACTTAAGTATCACTTGTATTTCCTACTTGTATGAATCCTCGGCCTTGGGTTTATGAGCGTAACAATAGATCTTTGTAGCTTAAAGACGCTGGAATATGTCTCTACCCTGGAAAAAAATTACCCACAATTTTCTATCAAGGAAAGTGTTATGATACCACTTGTAATATTCCAGATATGAAAAGTATGCAAAACAGAAATAAAATGCTAGAAATGGAAGATGAACAAAAATATAACTATAAAAACACCACAATAATACCAAAATCATAAGAGAATAACACCAGAAAGAGCACTTTGATTACTAAGAGAAATGTTCACTTGCCTCTTTGAGGGGGAAACCTCTAGCAGAGTAGATCTCTATTACAATAATATCCAAGAAAAAAAAAATTCATACCCTCGAGTCTTATTTGTACTAAATATGTCTATCAAATGAACCATCTAGAGGAAGATCCTTATAGAAACGAAAGATTCTATTAGGTCTTCTTACATTTGACTTATTCTTTCTTATTGCAAAGTCTTATTAATATTTACCTTTATTACATCGGAATATAGTATTATACCTAAGTGAGGGGTTAGGTCCCTAACAAGAACAACTCCAAGGATCACATTCTTGAAGCTTACAAGAAGAATCTGGAAGATCAATCCAAACGAGGTAACTCTCATGCATTGATTTCCATTAACTCTTTTCCTAATGCATGTATCTTATATTCAGGTGCATCCCACCATATTGAAGAAACACATAATGTTTTATCTTCTATTTCTACATGCACAGGTTCTCCCATACTCATGGGATATAATACCCCAGTTGAGGCGATCAGCCAAGGGAGAGTAGAACTCCAACAAAAAAAAATTGAGAATGTCTTGCATGTTCCAAAATGCTTTGTCAATCTACTCTACATTTATCGCACAATGCATTCTGGTAAAAGAAAAAGGGTGGAATTCACACATGATTATGTAACCATTTCTGATATGCGTGATAACAACATGATTGTTGTTGGTGAGGTAAACCACCATTTTTATTGGTATACTTTCAGTAAATTTATTTCTAAATATGATTCTAATTTAGTCCTGACGCATGCTAATGATACTAGTAGATTATGGGATGAGAGATTCATCCATATGAACTTCAAATACATGAAACAACTATGCAAACATAATATGGTCACCATCTTTCCCGACATACATTTTTCCAAAGAACTTTGTCAAGAATGTGTTCTTGACAAAAATCCCCAGGAGAAGTTTGAGATAGGGAAGGCATGAACAACCTCCTCTCATTTGGAGCTCATCCACAATGATATGATGGGACCCTTTCCTCATCCATCCATAATCAAAGTAAGTTAAATGCTTACATTAATTGATGATTTATCATGATACACTTGGTTGTATTTTATTAGGAATAATTTTGAGGTTTTTGATCATCTCAAAGACTTCAAAGAAGATGCAAAGACTTAGTCTAGGAAAGATATAAAAATCCTTCGCACAGGTAATGGGGGGAATATCTGAACCACGATGTCTAGCATATTTTTTCATAGGTAATAATATAGATGCAACACATAGTACTTTACACTCTACAAAAGAATGGAGTAGTCGAGAGGAAGAACAGATCTCTCAAGGATAAGGCCACTTGCATGTTGCACACAAGATCTCTACTACCAAAGCTTTGGTTCGAGGCACTCAATTGTTGATCTAGATTATTTTCGGCACAAAATGAGAGAGGAGATATAATAAATAAATGTATATAGATGTATCGGATATCCAAGAATATACCAGAAATATATCATAAATGCAAACATAAACACAGAGATAAAGTAATTCACAATTTCTGTTAATGAGGGAAAATGTACAAAGACTGTAAAAATACAGAGTGAAAGACTCACTAGAATGGTGGTAGCTTATATCTGAGAAGAGATGTGATGGCTACTCACATTCACAATAATATCATTTACAATGAGGTTCTAAAAGAATTTTTAACATAAAAAAAATACAAAAACCTAACCCCGGAAAATGAAAAGCCAACGATTTTGTCGACCGTGTTTTGGGTAGTTTGGTGTATCAACTTCCCAGGGGCATAACTTTGGGATATGATCTCTGTTTGGGGTGCATGATAGCTCTTTGGAAAGGTATATCCAAGGAGTACACATTTTTCCATAAGAATAAATGTTTTTACTATTGGAATATGGTGATCCCTAAAAGAATTGTTTGGGGCCTCAAAACGACCCCAGAAGTTTCAGACTCAAAAACTAGGAACAAAACTACCAAACTGAAACTGCCAAAATGAGCCAGCTGGAATACATGGGTGGACAAGGATATCCATCTGCATTATTTGTGCTAAAAAAATTTAGAATATATCTCCTAACATATATGTTAAGGATAAGACCCCCTATGAGGCATGGAGCGGTAACAAACTGGAAGTCACCCACTTATGAATATTTGAATCATGTGCATGGGCCCACATACCCTTTGGAAAGTGGAAATATTTAGATCTACAAAGTACATCATGCATATTCATGGGATATATAGATGGTGTGGAGGGTTACAAGTTACTTGATCCCTCTACTAACATGATCATCATTGAGTGAAATGTTTAGTTTGAGGAAACTCCCTTGCATGTGCCATCTAAGCCACATGCAGATTCCTTTGTACCACTTCCTACACCATAAATCAGTGATGATGAGTCCACTCACTCAAATCATGGTTCATATTTGATATTCGAATCTGATTTGGAGTATGATGAGTATGCCAATGATTAGCATGAAAATTTTGAGCCACCAAAAATGATCAAGTGGGCACGTGCCACCCTACATGTAGCAAGAGACCTTATGGGGGATCCAACAAATCAAAGGAGGATGAGGTCTCAATTTGAGGGTCCTCAAGAAATCACAACTATCGAACCAATGATTCCAATGCATTACTATATGGTTCTAGCTTCAGACCCAAAGACCTATGTAGAGGCTATAGGGAATCCCTTCTAGGAAGTTTCCATGTAGGAAGAGCATAACTCTCTTCTTAAGAACCAGACTTGGGATCTAGTTTTGCTTGCTTCAAATAGGAAGTTTGTCAAATGAAAATGGGTCTATAGGACCAAAAAGGTAACATATGGATAGGTGAGAAGGAATAAGGCAAGACTAGTTTCCAATGTTTTTCACCAAATCCATGGGATAGACTATGATGATATGTTTTCTCCTGTAGAAAATATGGTCTCCATCCAATTGGCCCTTTCCATTACAACAAATAGAGGGTGAGAAGTTCACCATATGGACATGAAGAAATATTTTCTTCACGGGGATCTCTCAAATTATATTTACATCGATCAATCGTAGGGGCTCATTCAAAAGTCATCCTTAGTGTGTCGACTAAAAGAGTCCTCTATGGCCTCAAGAAGGCACCTAGAGCATGGTACACGAGGATGGATTCCTACTCGATTTCTCCACATTTTTTCAAATGCAAATCAAATCCAAACATATACATGTTCAGGACCTCAGATTCCTTGTTGATCTTAGTTATTTATGTTGATGACCTCCTGATCATTATAAGTTCGGCCTCAACAATTGTTGCATTCAAGGATATTTTGCATGAATGATTCTCTATGAAGTACAAGGGGCCAATGCACTATTTACTTGGTCTTAAGATCAGTCACAATGCTTCAGGAATTAAGATATCTCATACTAAGTATGGTAAGGATCTCTTTGTTATATTCCACATGACCTGCTGCAAGTCGAAAAACACACCCTTTATGTCTAGGGTACATATTGAGGATGGCGGAGATACACCAGTCGTGGAAATTACATTGTATTGATAGCTTGTGGGGAGCCTTATCTATCTCATGCACACCTCGATAGATATCTAATATGCAATAGGGATAATTTTTAGGTGCATGCAGGAGCCTTATGAGCTACACTGGAAGGCTACCAAGTCCATCCTTAGATATGTTCAAGGTACTATAGGTTATGGGCAAGGATAATTTTAAGGATGGAAATTTATCTCAAAATTTATAGACTTTGGCTAATCTTACTAGTCCTTAATACACAAACTATTAAATATTGGTGATATGTTTGTAAAAATATTCATATTTATAAGGATTTTATATAGCTTCTATAAAATTTGGGCTATTTTTAAGGTAAGATCATTTTATTCTATATAATTTGGGCTAATAAATTTTAGAAAAGACAATCTTTTCTTTGGAAAAAGCATGGAAAATTAGCCCATCAGGTAAATTTAGCCCCTAAAATCGTCCCTAGAAATTATGGGATCCACTATAGTAGGTTTTGTATTAGATCTCATGGGCTTCACCAATTCTTATTGGGATGGAAATAACACATACCACAAGTCCAATTTTGGGTACATTCTTAGTTTGGGTTTTCGTCCCATCTATTGGTCGAGAAAAAAAAATCATCTATTTCTCTATCCTCAATAGAGGTCGAGTACAAAGGAGCGGGCAATGTCATTATTCATGCAAATTTTATTTAGAGATTATTAACCAAGATTGGCATTTAGTTTCAGCATTTGAATGTCATTTGGTGTGAAAATCAGAGTACTCTCAGGTTTTGTAGAGACCTAGTGTAGCGAAAATGGACCAAACACCTCGAGATCCATATGAATTATGTCAGAGAGATGGTACATGACATGATCATCAATTTTCAGTACTATCCATTCACTGAATAGACTGCATACGTCTTCACCAAGACATTTCTTGAGAAAAAATTCAACCTTTTTGCATGATCGTCTTGGAGTGAAGGACATGGTTTCTTAGAAACTTCCTTTCTTCCGTCTTTTTTTGATGCATTTTACTTTGAGGGGCGGTTTTCCCATGATTGTTTCCCTTTTTCCTCTATTTTCATTATTTCATTCTTAGATGCATTGTAAAATGGGTACCTAACATGGCCTTTTTTTTGGGACCCATTCATGATGTACACCATATTAGTGTTCAGCGGGGGTGTTGGAGATATTATACACTCACCTAGGTAATTATTTTCCTAACGTTGATAGTCCAATGTTGAGAATGCTTCCTTAGATGAGAATATTCTCTCTAGAGAATATTCCCCTACAAAATGGGGCACTCCTCTTCAGTTCAAAGTTAGTTACATTGAGTTTGAGTAGTGGAAATCACTCATGCATGGAAACCCCAGTTTTATCACCAACAATTACATGTTCTTCTCCCACTTCCACATGTGTGAATCAGTTAACTAATGATTGCATGGATCAATTAACTAGGACTAAGTGGAATATTACTTTAGTTTCTTTCAGTGAGTGTCTAGATCTCTCTAGATCACTACTATGGAGACTTCACTTATCCATGTACATTATATCATGTGTATTTTACCATTTTACTCATCAGTTAATACACTTCTTTCATTATACTCCCTTCTTTTCTCTCTCACAAGATTTGTGTGTTCATTTTATACTAGTTAGGGTTTTATATGAAACATTCACACTTAAAAACAATAGTGATCAGTTCAAGATCATATTGGATAAGAAAGAATTGAGACCAATTCTTAAAACTTGTAGTAGATATTTTGTCTCAGATCTTATCTTTGGATCCATTTAAAGTTGTCTTTCTTGTCACCTTCATTTTTTCCTAATCCAATTCTTATTGAGCTTTCTCTTTGGAAGCATTGATTTGATTTAAAAGTACTTCTCTACTCTTAATTTTGTCCTCTAACTCTACCACCCTTACATCACTATATTTGATCTTATTAACGAAAATGTCCAGATCAATCTCCTTTACACTTAAATCAAGCATGACCTTTGTTAGGCCTTCCTTTGGGTAAAGTGGGGTGGTTTGAACTATGGTTGACTTATCTACTTACAATAGCTAACTATGTTGGAGCTTCAGGGTTTCATTTTCATCTTGTAGGAACTCTATCATCTCTCTTATCTCCATTGATTGTTGATAAAGATGCTCCTTTCCCTTATGTCTATCCTACAACTTTGGAGTTTGTACATGTTATACATCAAGGATATTCAGTTTTTTATTAAGGACCTTGATTTCATTGTCCATTTGATAAATGAAATCTCCAACAACTGTAGGATTTTTAGGATTTGTCCCCAAAGAAAATATTTTCCTTCCCAATTCATTTATATGATTTTGTTTGGGTCTTGTTGATATTCTCTCTTGTTTCAACTACCTATCAATTTTGATTACCATATCTCTCATCTTCTTCTCACTAGAAAATATTGTAGCACTCCCCTATATAACATGCCATTGGTTTGATTGTGCAACTCAATCATACCTCCATGCTAAATATTAACAAGTTTGAGTCTTGTTTTTGTGGCTCTATAATCTGCGGGAGTAAGAGGCCTTGGCCCTTTGAATCCAACACAACCAAATTGAATGTGTCTTTCTTGTAATATATAGTAGAGAGAAAATTTGTTTGGGATGTAACCTGAGGATACATATCCCTTCTCAGTTCTTGATTATTCTTCCTTATATCTAAGTAGTGGGAAAAGAGTGAGGGATTTTTTTGACATGTTTGTTCAGTTGTAGAGGAAAACTATTCTCATGTTGAAATTAGAGCTAAAGTAAGATCCTCAATTGTGATAGTAGGTGCTTTTGGAGTTGAATCATCTTCACTATATCCTTGGGTGATCTAGATTATTCTCTTTCTTGTATCGAGGATCTTAGTAAGTACCAACTATTATTATGATTCCTCATCGCCCTTGGGCATTTTACTTTGCTTTTCATCAATGTCCATGTCAGATTGAAACTAGGAAAATGTTCACTTTCTAGGTTGTAGTTCCTGCTTTTGATGATTTTGAACTACATTTATTGGGTCCATTTACTGAGTGGTAATTTTTTTTTGGACCTCTACCTATAGATTTTGCTTAACCTCTTCCCATGAATCCAGGTTAGCATTCCTTTATATAACATATTTTTTCTTGTATATGGGTTTTATTTTTGTAATTACACCATGTGGGTCATGCACTCATTTGCTTCATTTCTCAAAATTCAGTTGTTGTAGCATTTTCTCCACGATAGCTAGAGTAGTTCTTAATTTGAGCAAGAAAGGGAGAACCTTGCTAGGAATATTGAATTTAATATCTTTCCTATTCTAAACAAAATGAAAGAGATCTGAAATCAACCTCTTCCTAATGTACTCGATGGAAAATATCACATGGGTTACTAAAACTGGCAACTTATAGGGTTTTGGTTCAAAACTATATACTCTAATAAGAGTATGGTCCTCAACCAGATGTCAATCTCATGTTCCGGTATCCTTTCTCAACTGCGGGATATTCTTCAACTCGGAAAAATCCCTTTTAATGGTGGAAAGGTGTGCATACATGTCACCTTAAATGGTCATTGTCTAAACCTTTACACTCGCCTCATTATGAGAAAATTTACTTTAAATAATCCCATGAACATATTTTACCCATTTTTTATCATTTTGGATCAATATGTCACCTCTTCATTGGCCACATCTTTTAAATATTAAGAGTGCATGAAATTTGAGTGACATCATTGATGATGTTAGTAGGGTCTCACAAACATGTTGAAGGATACTATTATTCCATGTGTTGTCTATGTCATAGTTTTTTTAGGTCACCTATCCCTAGGCTCAAATGACTCCTCAATGCCCTTAATATGATTGCGGTGGGGCTGATGTCCATGTGGCAGATTTTGATTGGGTCATGTGGGTGCCAAAATGGCCCAACCACCTATCTTTCTCTCTACCCAAACTACACCTCATGTGTCAAGTCAATTCCACTAGTCATCAAGTCATTATCAGGTACACGAGAAACTCAGGCTCAGGATGGTGGTTTTTCCCCAAAACCATAAATGGTTTCACATGAAAGTCTAGGATATTTTACAATCCCTTCAAACAATGCAAAGCCAATAACAAAACTCCACATGTCGATCGAAAATATGTTCATCTCATCGTGGAAGGTGATTAGCCAGTGTGTATGTCCACAATACAAAATGCATCGTGGACTGTTGATTTATATTCTCACAATATGCCATGTTGTGGGCCATTCATCAACATATACACGGTTGTGTTCCCCCCTTTGATCCTTCATTCCATATTTTTATCTCTTGATATTTATTTAGGCTCACCCGCTAGTCTAATAAGCATAGTTTAACTCTCTGATAAGATCATTTTTCTACCAGTAAGCTCCTTTAACCAATGTTTAAGAATCTATCACCTTTTTAAAGCTCCCTCTCTCAAATATTTAATGCCTAGGATAATTTCTTTTAAATAAAAATATTAAGGGTTAGCCCCTTTTCGATAAGAAACTAAAAATGAGGTTATTCAACCAACAATTTGCTTATTCCCCATTCAAAATATGGCATAGTACTAACACTCATGTTGGAAAAGAATATGAGGCAAACAAAATGCTTGACCTCATTTATTTTTTCGCAAGAGAGTGTGTGTTCTCTTAACACAGACGACACAAAATATTTATATGGCCCACATAAATTTAATAATAATGGTGTGGAGGGGCTTAGTGACAACTAGGAACTAGGGGGTTAGTATTGAAAGTAATTTGAGGCATAGGGTAGTTGTTAGAGAACTATGGCGAAGGTGTAGGGGTTGTGGGTGCCACAAAAAGAGGTGTGGGAATATGGAGCTTACAAATAAAGTGTGGAAGGGGTTAAGGGTTAGGTATAGGTGGGGGCCTAGTGTAATGTTCCCAAGCCAATATGATAGGAAAATTGTTTTTTTCACTAATTATTATGTGTTTTTTGGTTGTTCCATTTCATCAAACAATTTGCAGGCTTAAGTCTCATGAGTTGCACTAGGGTTTAATATGACGGTTTAATGTGTGTTTGCAACCAATAATTAAGAATATATAGCAATGGAATGTACTCAATGATATGCAAGATCAAAAAAACAATAAATAGACATAAATACCTCAGACCTGATTTATTAATAATAGATCCTTGACCTCATACAAAAATGGTGCAGATATGGAATACATATAATTAGATAGAGTGTTGGGTTGATAAATCCTACAAGACACAAGATAAAAGAAGATACAGGCTTCCAAAAGTCTCTACAAGATGAACACCAAGTAACAATGAAGACCAATGGATATCCTCTGTTGTAGGTGATGCCCTCTCTGGCACAATGCACATTTCCTAACAGGAATGGCCCAAGGAAGGTACTACCTTCTCTCTGATGGCCCCAAAACTCTGCTAAATGAGAAATATCAAAGCAGTAGCTCGCCTGGAAGACCCCCAAACTAAAATATCTCCAATGACATATGTGCCCTCCTAGCCGAACCAAGCCAATAATTTGGACTCCAATAATATAGATTCCAAATCCCCTTAAAAATGGGCCAAACTGTAGATCGGTCCAATGGAAACCCCCTAGCAAATTCTTGGGATGAATAATGAAGAACTGACCAACCAAAAGGTTGAATCCTCAATCTGTAGTGCACCCTCCTTCTCTCCATCTCGTGCCAAACTACAGTAAATAATATGACTGATTAAAACCCTCTAAAATAGGCTAAAGAAGGCTCCCTAGGCCATACCAAGTATACCTAAAAGCCCCTTTCCCCATATTCATTCTCTTCTATCCAAATCGAGTTACTCTCCTTAAGGTGGTGCGCCCTCCTACTGGAAAACCTCATTGATGCGGATTGTCTCTCTCTCTTTGATCCTGCTACTACTGCAGAATCTAACTGTAACTAGGATAGACTGATGTAGAATGATGATGGAGGAATATTTCACCTCTATGACCAAGCTTGGACTAGGTTGGGTGGGATATTTCACCATCAAGATCATCTCTAGGGTTTGTTAATTCAAAACCCTCAAAACCCCCAAGTGGATGGGCTCACTATCAAGAAGCCAGATCTAAAACTGATAATCAACATCCTCAGAGAATAGAGGCCCCTATCTCTATTTTATCCTCCTTGCTCACCTTGTCTCTCCAAGTGAATTTTACTTTATTTAATTATTAATTAATTGTTGGATTACTGAGAGGGGGGGTCAATCAATAATAGATAAATTCTCCTTTTTAACCATAAAATGCAAGTGTGATATCAATGTAACATTATCATCCAATAGTTGGAGAGTAAATAAATAATGAACAAATGAGAAATCATACACATACACAGTACACCAATGTTTTTATGTGGAAACCCAAAGTGGGAGAAAACCACATAATGTTTTTTCTTATATGTCTTTAAGAATTACATTCATTGGAAGCACCAAATTCCTTTGTTTTCCAGATTCAACTGGAAGGAGGCTCTAACCCCCTAGTTTCTCAGGATAGAACCTGAAGGAAGCTCCAATTCCACAATTCTCTGGATACAACCAGAAGGAGGCTACAACCCAGTATGTTCTACGACTACAACCAAAAAGTGGCTACAACCACCTATCCTTGCCCCATCCAACCTCCCTAATGTAGAAGTAGAATGATGGAACCACTGTCACACTATCACTGTGAGATATACTATTGTAAACCTATACCAATTAACCTCCACCAAAAACTTGTACCAATTAACCTCCACCAAAAACCTGTACCAATAACCTAAACCATGCATCAACGATGCATCAACCTATACCTCAACCTGTAATCAACCTATACCATAAACAAGTGCATCAACCATGCACCAAGATGTACCTCAACTTGTACCATGAACAAGTGCATCAACCATGCACCAAACCTGTACAAATAACATGTCACAAAAACATGTCCAAACAACCTATCACAACAACCTATTTCATCAATATTATCAACCAAAACATATCTACTCACCAAGATCAATCACTAGGACAAATCTCAAGGATGTGCATCAACCAAAAATAACACAACAACTCATAATCATCACCAAGATCAATATGTGCTTCTAATAATATACCAATACAAGTATGCTACATCATCCATAAACCATGTGTCAACAATACTACTAACAAGTGACTCAAACCATGTACCAAGTATTTACCAATCATGTATCAACTACTCATCAAATATGACTCATCAAGATTTACCAACATCATCAACTATACACCTCATGTATGTGCCAACTCATCAACTACTTGTCTCAACCATGTACCCAACATGTACCTCAACCAAAATCCCTCATCAATTTCATCATCCAAATCTGATTTGTAGGTATGTAATAGACCTGGTGTATATGATCAAATACCTTCAAACCTTCCTTAACTTTAACAACAAGAGACTAACATTTTCATCAAAATGTATTTTAGTCTCACATGACTAGTTTTGGATTAGTCAACAACCCTAACTTGAAATAATCATAACTATGTACCTGTAATGAATAAATATCTAAAAATAATACACAATGTTCTCTAGTTTTTTTTATGCAATTTATCCATGTGTCACTACTTGGAACCTCTCAGAAAAAGAGTTATAGAAAAAATGGCATAACTTGTCGAATTCTGTCTTATTCTAGAGAGCGAACTTGTAGAGTGTGCCCCGCATGGAATATTTGTTGTATGGATATGAAAATTGTACATGGTATACTAAAGACTGTAATATAACCAAATTATTTGGTATTACTTAATTTGGATCTCTTATGAAGAAGTTATGGCATTTTTACCCGAAACACATTTTTTAGACTAGTTTCGGGACTAGCAACAAACCCTATTTTTCATAGAGTGTAACTCCAAAAATACAATGACCCACAAGTTGGAATTTGTATCATAGATACTTGGACATGTTTCCTCAATGGAATCCCAATCTAATGGTCTGAATCATTCTATAAGACAATTTATTTTGAAAATGGTGAGATTATCTATAAATAACATACCTTAGAAAGCATCTTCAAAAGAATTTATTCTCTCTTGAATTTTGGCCTTCTTTACTTCACCTTCCCTATGAAATTATTCTTAGATATCCTTTGTCTACCTCAATAACCTATAGATATTAAATATTCTCAAGTGTGATTAAAATCAGATATCCTTTCCTCTTATTTATACTTTCATATAGCTTCCTCAAGGGGTTACCTTTTAACCATCTTAACCCACTTTCCTTATTTTAGGGTTAACCCACTTCTAATTTCTCCATTAAATTTATTATTTAAATAATTTAATTTGTATTCACGTTGAATTATAGTACACTCATCACTTCACTTTACTATTTACCTTCTAAAATCTCTTAAACCACTTTGACTACTTTGACTTTTTGGGGCTTCTAAATGACTCATGAGGGTTCTCCAACTTCACATGGCCATAAATCTCTAACCGTGAGGAGTTATGTGACGTTCTACATACCATTGGAAATGGAATGACATGTAATATCCATATAGAATAGTATTTCCTACAAATATATCAAAACGCATACCATTATCCATCAAACAAACTTGGGTCCATTACCCAAACTTGGGTTCTCCCACTTCTCATGGCCATAACTCTCTAATCGTGAGGAGTTATGTGACGTTCCACATACCACCGGAAATGGAATGAGACGTAATACCCATATATAATAGTATTAACTTCAAATATATTAAAACTCATACCATTATACATCAAACAAACTTGGTTCCATTACCCAAAGCTTTGTGCTACCAAACTTTCTCCAAGGGTTGACATCAATCACTAAGGGTTGACATCAATCTACAATAACACTCTCCAATGGTTGAAATCAATTAAAACCAACAATCCATAGAAACTTTCCATCAACCTAAGCCAAGTGTCTGACATTAAATAATTAAAATCACTTTAATTAATTAATTAACCATTTTACATCTAAAAAGTTGTTTATCCCTCCTTTTGTCTTCTCTGGCCACTGAAAGTCACTTCTCATCATCCTATCTTATAGTGATATTCCTCCCGATTTCGATGAGCTATTACACTAAGAGGTTCCTCCAAGTATTATGCCCAATATGACCTCCTTAGTGAATTTAATTAACATATAGCCCAAAATAACTCAAAATTATGAAAATCGTCGGAATGCAACAGAATCAAAGCCAAGTTGTGCAGAATGGATCATGATGATGAAATAAGATGGCGATGCAAGTTGGGCACAATAAAACCCCTCAATATATCTTGTACTCTCTATCACCCCCTTCTTGCTACTCTGGTCAGCACAACACTCTATAATATAATGATGTCCAAAAGTGGGGACATTACAATCCTCCCTGCTAGAAAATTGCTTTTCCTCAAGAAATAACTGAATCAATCCACATATAACACCGAGGTCCCATTTCCATGTGTGGAACACAAGGTAGGTTCCATACAAAGATGAAATATCATGCACTCTACCCCTTGGATCCCATATCAAGACCTAAATTGCAATACCCTATGAGGAAAAAAACTGTTACATAACAACACCGTGAGTTTCCTACAAATGACACATGGCCTCAACCCGGAATGAATCTATCATCCTAGTCCATACCAAGACCAACATGGTCTCCACCAACTAAACATGTTGCTTCCATAGTGAGGTACTAGAATACCTCCATGAATTACCCTCAAGTGACGTGATCCCCTCAATATTTAAGCTCGATGGAAAGTCAAGGTGACATTCCCCTGCAAGCATCCACTCACCTCCATCAGTAAATGCAATTCCCATCCCTACAATCCCTGAGTACCATGCTAGTATCTGCCCAAGATCACTATGTTGACGTTGCACTACTATGGTCATGACTGTCTACTCACAGTATACATACTAGATTCCCCACTCTTTGATCCTCATGTTGATATATATGTGAAAACTGGACCTGATGTCTAGAAGTTGAACCTGTAAAGGTATCTCTATGGGATCAACATCTTCCCAACCATATCCATACTTGATCATGAGTATCAATAGGGAGAACATGTATCGTCTCATAGGAAAATCCCCAACAAATCCTCTCAAATCCATCCAAGAGTGAATTATGTTTCTTTTTGGTACAACCTGGCCCATCATAAGATGAAACATTCTACTAACCAAATGGACTCCTGGATCCCATGGAAAAATTGGAAGTTCATCACCTTCAATCCCCACCAACTACTCATGTGTCATACCGATAAATTTCGGAAGACCTCCATGCTAATCCCCATGAGAATCTGGATCTGTGTTGCCCTCTAAAATGTCTACTATCCCATGGCCTAAGATGCTCACCATCACGCCCAAGGTCTCAACTATTTTTCTCTGATAGTCAAACCCTATTCTACTGTGTGCCATAATGACTCTCATATCAATTGGTCTCGGCCTACCAACTATCCATGGCCCCAGCCACTATCTATATCCCCCTATGTTGTTGTCCATGATGAAAGTATCGGGAAAAGATAACATGATCATTTGTAACTGAATGTAGGACTGTAATACATCATATGCTTTGGTCAATCCCCAGGACTGGACTAAAATCTCATCCACTGGCACCCAAGGTGAATAATCGTCTAAACTCCAACTATCAAATACAACAGTAGATAACTCCACAAACTGCTAGTCAATTACTCTCCCTCCATCAATGCTCAGACGGTTGTTTCTATTGTGAAGGTGATCTCCTAGAACTACGTGTTGTTGTAACGGAGAAGAATATCCATGATCCACTAAGTGTGTCTCCTCCCTGCAATCCAATACGTCCCTCTGAATCCCACTATACAGCTCGACATGTCTCTGTGAACTATCACTCACCATTTTATGCTTCTACATACTCATGTAATCTATTGTATACACCTGTAACATCATGGATCCTGGGTGTATTACTGGGTCAACCTCTACATGTAGGTCAGCCAATACTAGAACACAAATGGTAATGTCCTCATAACTACCCCTGGCTCTGGAGTCATGGGGTGTATGTGAGTGCTCAACTGTCTCAAAGATCCTCGTGGAGGGTAGCCCCTATAACACATGGACATCCTCCTGTGTCTACATATCATATATCTCCATACTCATCAATGGTCCTAGTTACTCCTCATTCTCCTCCATCAACTGATGCTCCTCTACTAAATCACCAACATCCTCTACCAATGTGGTTGAAGGATATATCTGAATCTCTGCTAAGATAGATGTAGTGGATCTCTGTCTGATCTCCTCAATGAAATCCTCTCATCTAGACTCTTATTCTTGAAGGGATGTATGTGTGCCTTTCAAGAATCCATGTGTTCTCCCGAACTCATGAGTGAGTCAGTCCACCTGCAACTCCTGATCCCTCAAGGCCCTGTGGTACATCTCGCCAACCTCCAATAGGTAATCTATATCCATCAAAAACTTCTTGTAGTCGTCCCTCATCATAGTCACTCTCTCCCTAAGAGTATGAAATTCATCCATGGAAAATCTCCCATCTAAACTATCATGTGCCATTGATTCCCTCAAATAACAATATGCCACCAATGCATGTGTGTCATCAATGTTTCTAGTGGCTACCATGATCATGTCCTCACTAACTCTCAATTGTCCTGCAAAGTATAGGGACTCCTGATCATAGTCCTACTGAGGTGCTACCTCACACCCCTCACTACTAGTGTCAACCCTGGAATCCCTAAAAATGCTCTCCAAAAAAAATAAGGAACTGAACTTCCCACTGTCCACTATGCTACTGGGTCCTCCTGTATGCCATTTCACACCATCACCAACTACTTACCCCATCACATTGTGTCATGTATGGGAAGCTGTATCCTCTTCTGCACTCACCCTGCTACTATCATCTATTCCTAGATCCCATACAAATGTGTCCAAACATGTACTATGGTCATATCAAACAATAAGGGGTACATCCTCATCACTGCAGATCAGTCCTTCAAGTAAGTGTCCCATCAAAATGTCACTCTCCCCAACTTGATCAAATAATGGAGTCTCCAAAATAAATGAATCACTCTCCTCATACTGATATGTATGTGTAAGGTAAATTGTCTGCAATTCATGTCTCTCCTTCTGGGTTTGTGGATCCATATGTCCCTGGTGTGCATCCCTCACACAAGGCTCCTCCATCTTATCATAAATTCCATTGATATCCTCATGTGTTGTGGCTATCACGGGTGTTTGAAAATATGAAAAATGTGTCACGATTATCATAGGAATCTCATCCTCCTCCACACATGATCCCCTGACAGCCATGTCTACACCCAAGGGTAGGTCATTCGAACTCCTATTCTCATCATATCTTAGTGCTAACTCCTGTGAATCCTCACACGTGTCACTATTGTGTTGAAGTGTTGAATCCTCAACACTACCTGATGTGGAATATAAAGAACATTTGCTACAATCATGTCCATCCAATTGTCCCTCAAATGTGAAGGAGTCAATAGCCTCATCGGAATGTTGTAAATAGGAATCTATGGTTTCATCCTCCCACAACTCCTCATCCTCACTGTCATAGTGCACCTCAACAATGTGCACCTTCCCTTTACCCCTGCATTTGGGGTCTGTCTCCCAAGGCTCTTTGCAACTGTAGAAAATATCCCTGCTCCTAATGGGTGTAGGGTTAATCTGTGCTTCCCTCCATTTAGTGGCTCTGGTTCTGTTTTTCTCTGCTATGTTCACGCAATATGTAACCTCATCTTTGCTCCACCTAGGATTTTTTATGGATATAAATTGTTGGAGTGTTACTTTATCCCTAAATCCCTCACTAAGGGCATAGTATTCCCATTCACAACATACAGTCTCTCTAGAAAATTCATCAGTATCCATCTCCACTGTATTTTTGCATGCGCTAATCCCCACTAGCTAGGAGGATCAACACTCTGATACCACTGTAATGTTCGCAAGCCAATATTCTAGGAACATTGTGTTTTCACTTATTTTTATGTGTTTTTTGGTTGTGGTATTTCGTCAAACACTTTGCAGGCTTAAGTCTCATGAGTTGCGCCAGGGTTTAATATCATGGTTTAATGTGTGTTTGCAGCCAATAATCAATAAGATATAGCAATATAATGTACTCAATGAGATGCAATATCGACAACATAAGAAATAGCCATAAATACCTCAGATCTGATTTATTAATAATAGATCTCTGACCTCATACAAAAATGGTGCAGATCTGGAATACATATAAGTGGATAGAGTGTTGGGATGATAAAGCCTCCAAGAAAAAAGATAGAAGAAGATCCAGTCTTCCAAAAGCCTCTACAAGATGAACACCAAGAAACATTGAAGACCAATGGATATCTTCTATTGTAGGTGATACCCTCTCTAGCACAATGCACATTTCCTAACTAGAATGGCCCAAGGAAGGTACAACATCCTCTTTGATGGCCCCAAACCTATGCTAAACTCTATAAGAAGATAGATCATGTGATGGAAAGAAGTTATGAGCAATCTCGGAGTAGTATCTCATTCAGAAGACCCCCAAACCACAATATATCCAATAAAAAATGCGCCCTCCTAGCTAAACCAACCCAATAATTCGTCCTCTAATAATATAGTTGCCAAATCCCTTGAAAAAGGTGCCAAACTGTAGATCGGGCCAAGGGAAACCCCCTGGAAAAGTCTTAGGCAAAATAATGGAGAACTGACCCTCCAAAAGGTTTAATTCTCAATCTGAAGTGCGCCCTCCTTCTCTCTAGCTCATGCCAAAGTGATGTAGGAGCATCGCCAACTCATCAAGCGAGCCAGCACATCAAGCGGAGATCAACTGGATAATCAAACCCAAATTTTTGAAGTGCTTTGGGACTGTAGTGTAAGTCTTTTAATGAAACCATTTATGGGGGCACATTGTATATTGTATTGGACCTTGAGCCTTTAAGCTCTTGTCCTTTGGTAGATAGGAGGCATTTAATCTAGTTAATGCTGGTAGATAGGATTTTAAGTCTAGATTTGATAGTTTAGAGTTCGAGAGGGAAAACGGATATAGACACCCTCATTGTATCATTGTAATAATAATCAACCCAGGAGAATAGAAGAGCAAGAAGAGAATATTGTATGAAGAACACCCATGTACAGGCATTTGAATTAATAGAATGAAGCTTTGATTCAAGCACATGGTTTGTGTTGTTTTCTCTGTGTATTAAGGTTATTCTCATGAATGTTTGCTTCTTGTTATGCATTTTCTTTGTATATGCTGTGCATGTGATTTCATGTTTCAAATTGAAGTTTGGAAGGGGGAGAGAATGAGGTTCAATTGTTTCTCTATCTGAGCCAGGAGATTCCTGCAAAGTGTGTAGTTGAAGTCATCTGCATGGAGTGCGTTGATGAAGGCTCTGTAGTTTAACTTTTGTTCTCATTCACCCAGAAGTGGAAGTGGGTTGTTGAATCCATGCAAGGAGTGCGCAAGATGAAGAAGAAGTCTCATTTGTGAATATGAGCAAAGGGAATCAAAGACTGCTACTACAAGAGTTGCACAGAGTTGGAGGGATTCAACACTTGAGAGTTGTTGAACGATTGTCTCGAGGAGAACGTGCAAGTCCCTCTGAAAGAGTCAGAGTGGGAAATCTCAGGAGGTATAGAAACTTCATGATCTCGTTGAAGAAGAGCACTGGGAGTTGCACCGTGAAAGGTTTCAGGCCAGAGTTGCCAGTGCATGCACAAAGATCTCTTTTTCCTAAGAGACTATTGAAGTTGTGGAAAAGCTCAGGAGGAATAGACCTTTGAACTCCCTGAAGGCTAAGGGCAGGGAAGTTGTCATTGGAATTTGGAGGAAAGTGTCGCAGGTTGGTGAGCGAATAAACACATCTCGTGGAGAGACACTTCTTTATTTCGCAGAATCCTCGAGGGGAGAACGGATGGACGAAATCTTCAGAAGAGATTTCACGAGGTTCTGAGAACCGTTGGATCTCCCAGAGGTGAAAGGTAGTTACAATGTAAGCGTGGTGAGGATTCAAAGCTCAGGAGGGGCAATGCATTGATCCAAGTTGGTCAGGGCCGTTGGATTGTTCACGAGATCGCCTATCGGGACCTCATGACGAAAGTGTCCTAAGTTTGGGAAGGAGAATCGCGAGACTACGAGAAGGGAGATATCGAGTACTCCGAGGATAGTGAGGGTCCACAGGAGTTGGCGAGTGGACAGGTGGCACCTCGCATATCAGGAGCTCGTAAGAGTAAGGATCGAGAAATTGGTGCCAAAGGACGCGAGGTCACGAAGAAGCGAAGTGGCGAAAGGATCAGGAGCTTCCATCTGAGAAGGACAGGTGGAGGAGATATAAGGATCTCGCGAACTCGGGAGCTCGCAGGGTGAGAGCCCAACCATTGGGTACTCCGAGTCATGAGGACACGAGGAACGAGGTGGTGAATAGCCTTTGGATCTATATCACGAGAGGATCGTTGGATCCGCACGTGGGATCGTGCATCGGAGCCTCGCGAGAAAAGGCTCGATAACTTGACCTCGTGAGAAGCAAAGTCGCGAGGGAGCGAGGTCGCAAGTTTCGGCACCTCGAACATCGAGAGTTGACGTAGAATTTATTCGACCTCGTGAGAAGAGAGTTGCGAGGGAGCGAGGTTGGGATAGCGCGGAAGTCCCGATAGAAGTGACAGGTGTGGATGGGTCAAGTCACACGTGCGCATTGGAGTTTCGGTACCTCGAGTATCGGAGGTTGGAGAACCAAAAGTTTGGTATCGCGAGTCACGAGGTCGTGAGTAGCGAAATCCCTCAGGGAAAATTCAGTGAGTTGACTGACCATCGGGTCTCGAGGATCCGAGGGTGTAGCGCTCGACTGTTGGACTCGCGAAGTAGCGAGTTCTGATCCTCCGAGAAGTTAAGGAAGGGGATCTCACGACGAAGAGAATCTATGGGTAGGAAGATTTCCGAGAAGGAATTAGGAGAACCTTTGAGTTCTTCGGGCCGAGAAGAGAGGAAGGTCCTGTGTGAGCGAACATGCTTGCTTGGGTGGTGCGCATTTGCGTCAGAGTGGTATCAGAGCTAATTCTTGTCTGTATATTTCAGGTAGGAAGAGAGGCAGAAAAGGAAAGCACTCTGATACACACGTCAGAGTGGTATCAGAGCGGGACTGACTCTTTGTTTTCTATAGCAGAGAGAGGGAAATTCATCATGCCGCCCAGAAGAGAGAGATAATCACCTAATCCAGAGGATAGGGGAAACTAGAGAGGAAGAGGGAGACAAGTCCGGAATCCAGAAATGGAAAGGAAGATACGTGATCTCCGAGCGATATTAGAAGATATGGAAGCAGAGCAGAGATGCACAACCAATGCTGGAGATCTGAGTGAATCCGAAGGCGAAGTTGAAGCTGAACAACAAGGAGAAGTTGCAACCGAAGATGTAGCCAATGAGAGATTGATTAAAGATATCACCCGGATGAGTTCGAAAACAAAAATGGACATTCCAACCTATGAAGGAAATATGGATGCAGAAGAGCTTCTAGATTGGATTAGAGCTCTTGACACTTACTTCGATTATGAAGATATTGAAGAAGATAAGAAGGTTAGCTATGCTGTCACAAAATTAAAAGGACAAGCATCATTATGGTGGGACGAGCTTCAAGCAGAGAGATGTTCCAAAGGCAAGCAAAAGATTAAAAGATGGGATCGAATGGTTGCGAAAATGAAGGCAAAGTTCATCCCAAGAGATTACCAAATCACACTGTTCAGGAGAATGCAGAACCTGAGACAGAAGTTAATGACAGTAAAGGAGTATACTGAGGAATTCTACAAGCTCAATATCAGAGCAGGTCATCGGGAAAGCGATGATGAAAAAGTTGCCAGGTATATGAATGGCTTGAGATATGATATCCAGGATGAGATGAGTATGACAACCACCAGAATGGTGGAGGATGTGTATCATATGGCGTTGAAAGCTGAGGAGAAGCTGAGCCGTAAGCCAACACAGCGAGGTAGAGGTAGGAGCCAACCCAAAGGTAAGTCAGTTGCGCAAGATAGGTTCCAAAAATATAAGGACGACTGGAAGAAGCCTCAGACGAGAATGGAAAGAGGTGGAAGTTTACAGCGAGGCCAGCACGCTGAGCAACGAAGGCACCAGACAGAACAGGGTGGAGGATACACTGATAATAACACCTTTCCTCATACCAGAGGTAGAGGAGGAGGCAGAGGTGGAGTCATCACATGCTACACATGTGGGAAGAAAGGGAACAAGGCAGTTGACTGTCCATATAGGAAGAAGGATGGAGGAGAAGCTCACATCGTCGAAGCACAGAGGCGAAATGCTGAGGCAGAAGACGTAGAAGACGAAAGGTCATTGATGATGCATAAATTTCTCTTAACACCCGAGAAGGAGGTGGAGGACACAACTCAGAGAAACAGACTTTTCAGAACCACATGCAAGACCAAAGACAGGAAATGCAAGGTTATTGTGGACAATGGAAGCATAGACAATCTTGTTTCAACTGAGATGGTGGAGAAACTAGAACTGGAGACGACTAATCACCCAAGTCCATACAAAGTTTCATGGCTACAGAAGGGACATCAGGTAAATGTCACCAAATAGTGCTTAGTTGACATCAAGATAGGAGGATACAATGATAAAATACTATGTGATGTCATTCCTATGGATGTATGTCATTTCTTGCTAGGCAGACCATGGCAGTATGAAAGGAATGTAGTTCATGATGGGAAGATGAATACGTATACTTTGGAGAAGAATGGAAGAACACATATGATACTTCCAATTAAAGATAAAGAAGTAAAACCAGAACTGAGAAATATTGTACTTCTCATGAGTGGGAAGGAACTTCTGGTGGAAGTAAGGAAGAAGGAAGATCCACAATTCTTTGTGGTCAGGAAACCAAAAATTGTTTTGACCAGCACAAGAGTGGATGATTTGCCGGAAGAAATTCAGGAACTACTGGAAGAGTTCGCTGACATTGTGGTAGACGAATTACCTCATTCGTTTCCACCGATGAGGAGTGTGAGTCATCATATAGACCTCATACCAGGAGCCATTTTTCCAAACAAAGATGCGTATAGGTTGACGCCGTAGGAAAATGAAGAAGTTAGAAGGTAGGTGCAGGAACTATTGGATAAAGGATTGATCAGGGAAAGTTTAAGTATATGTGTCATTCCAACAGTATTGAGTCCAAAGAAAGATGGAGGCTGGAGAATGTGTATAGACTCCAGATCCATTAACAAGATAACCATCAGGTACAGGTTTCCATTGCCACGGATGGATGACTTGATGGACTGTTTAAGTGGAGCCAAAATTTTTTCAAAGGTTGATTTGAAAAGCGGATACCATCATATTCGCATGAGGGAAGGCGATGAGTGGAAGACAGCCTTCAAGACAAATGAAGGGTTGTATGAATGGCTAGTCATGTCGTTTGGCTTGACGAATGCACCAAGTACCTTCATGAGGTTAATGAATGAAGTGCTGAAGGAATTCATTGGTAAGTTTGTCATTGTTTATCTGGATGACATATTGATTTTCAGCAAAACGAAAGAAGAGCATCTGAAGCATTTAGCTGCAGTAATGAAGAAGCTACAGCAAGAGAAGTTGTTGATCAACATGAGGAAATCTTCGTTTATGAAGACAAATCTCATTTACTTGGGATTTGTCATATCGGCAAATGAATTGAATATGGATCCAAGTAAAGTGGAGGTAATTAAAAATTGGTCATCACTGAGAAATATTTTCGAGGTGAGAAGTTTTCATGGACTGGCTAGTTTCTACCAAAAATTCATCAGGAATTTCAGTGGAATTAGCGCAGCAATGATGGATACTGTCAAGAAAAGACATAAATATTTTAATTGGACTGAAGAGGCAGAGAAGAGCTTCAATCTGTTGAAGCGGAAGATCACAGAACAACCAGTTTTGGTATTGTCGAATTTTATGAAAGTGTTCCAGGTGAAATGTGATGCAAGTGGCTTTGCCATAGGAGCGGTCGTGAGTCAGGAGGACAGACCTATTGCATATTTCAGCGAGAAGTTGGATGAGGAAAAATTAAAGTACTCCACGTATGACAAACAATTTTATGCTATCATACAGGCATTGAAGAAGTGGAGGCATTATTTGATCCCGAAAGAATTTGTTCTGTATAGTGATAATCATGMATTACAGTTTGTGACTCAACAGGAGAAGTTGAATCAGAAACATGCTAAATGGGTAGAATATATGCATAATTTTACATTTGTAATCAAACACATTTCAGGTACTGTTAACAAAGTGGTTGATGCTTTGAGCAGGAAGTGTTTGTTACTGCAGGAGTTCCGAATCAAAACATTGGGTTTTGAAAATCTTAGGGACATGTATGCAGGTGATGCAGATTTTGTAGAGGCATATGAAGCAGCTGAGAATCCAGTTCTCAAAGACAGAAGCCCATGGATAGATTATATGATCTAGGAAGGATTTCTATTCAGAGGCAATCGACTGTGTATTCTGAATTGCTCCATGAGGGAGAATCTGTTAAAAGAAAAACACAGCGGAGGTTCGGCAGGACATTTTGGCCATGACAAGACATTTGCAAAGTTGAGCGAAGCATACTTTTGGCCAGGGACACATTTAGAAGTCAAGAGGTTCGATGACAAGTGTAGAATTTGCCAGCATTCAAAGGGAAGGAAGCAGAATGTGAGATTCTATCAGCCATTGCCCATACCAGAAGGGCCATGGGAGGCCATAAGAATGGATTTTGTATTGGGATTGCATAGGACGCAAAGAGGACATGATTTGATCTTTTTTGTGGTTGACAGGTTTTCCAAAATGGCACATTTTATCCCATGCCAGAAGACCAACGATGCGACTCATATCGCAAATTTGTTCTTCAAGGAGGTGGTTAGACTTCACAAGTTACCCAGAATCATAGTATCAGACAGAGATACGAAATTCATTGGAGATTTCTGGAAGACACTCTAGAATAAGATGGGAACTAACTTGATGTTTAGTTCGGCCTATCATCCTCAAACGGATGGGCAAACAGAGGTGGTAAATAGGAGTCTGGGAGACTTATTAAGAAGCTTGGTGACAGAGCACCATAACAATTGGGACAATGTGTTGCCACAGGCAGAGTTTTCATACAACGATTCAGTGAACAGGAGCACAGGCAAAAGTCCATTTGAAATTGTATATGGCAGGCAGCCAAGAGGAGTATCTGAACTGAGGGATTCGGAGCAAATAATGACTAAGAGCACAAACGCTGAAGAATTTGCAGAGGCGATGGAAGAACTTCATAGCAGGGTGAAGGAGAGATTGCTCAAATCAAACCAGGAATATAAGCGCAGAGCGGATCAGCATCAGAGACAACTTCAGTTCGAAGTTGGTGATCTAGATCTGGCACATCTGAGGAAGGAAAGGTTCCCAAGGGGAACATACAATAAGTTGAAAATGAAGAAAATTGGGCCATGCAGAGTCCTAAAGAAATTGGGAGAAAATGCTTATGAGATTGAGTTGCCGGATGAGATCGGAATATCTTCGACATTCAATGTCTCAAACTTATATCCATATAGGGATGAGAAAGCAGGAGCTGGAAGTGATAAACAACCAGAGATCCAGTGGCAAAAGAAGATGTCGATTGCAGAGAAGCCGCAGATGGAGTATATACTTGACAAGAGAGTGAGTAAAAAGACCAGGCGCAAGCAATACTTCGAGTATCTGGTCAAGTGGAAGGACCATCCAATGGAAGATGCCAACTGGGAGACTAAAGCAGTGATTCAAGAGCATGGACAGACCGTGCAGGAGCTCATGGACAGGAGCCCATGAAAGTTTTCAAGCCGAGGAGTATGATGGAGGAGCATCGCCAACTCATCAAGCGAGCCAGCACATCAAGCGGAGATTAGCTGGATAATCAAACCCAAATTTTTGAAGTGCTTTGGGATTGTAGTGCAAGTCTTTTAATGAAGCCATTTATGGAGGCGCATTGTATATTGTATTGGACCTTGAGCCTTTAATCTCTCGTCCTTTGGTAGATAGGAGGCATTTAATCTAGTTAATGCTGGTAGATAGGATTTTAAGTCTAGATTTGATAGTTTAGAGTTCGAGAGAGAAAACATATATAGACACCCTCATTGTATCATTGTAATAATAATCAACCCAGGAGAATAGAAGAGCAAGTAGAGAATATTGTATGAAGAACACCCATGTATAGGCATTTGAATTAATAGAATGAAGCTTTGATTCAAGCACATGGTTTGTGTTGTTTTCTCTGTGTATTGAGGTTATGCTCATGAATGTTTGCTTCTTGTTATGCATTTGCTTTGTATATGTTGTGCATGTGATTTCATGTTTCAAACTGGAGTCTAGAAGGGAGAGAAAATGAGGTTCAATTGTTTCTCTATCTGAGCCAGGAGATTCCTACAAAGTGTGGAGTTGAATTCATCTGCATGGAGCGCGTTGATGAAGGCTCAGTAGTTTAACTTTTGTTCTCATTCACCCAGAAGTGGAAGTGGGTTGTTGAAGCCGTGCAAGGAGTGCATAGGCTGAAGAAGAAGTCTCAGTTGTGAATCTGAGCAAAGGGAATCAAAGACTGATGCTACAGGAGTTGCGCAGAGTCGAAGGGATTCAGCACTTGAGAGTTGTTGAACGATTGTCGTGAGGAGCACGTGCAAGTCCCTCTGAAAGAGTTAGAGTGGGAAATATCAGGAGGTATAGAACCTTCACGATATCTTTGAAGAAGAGCACCGGGAGTTGCGCCATGAAAGGTTTCAGGCCAGAGTTGCCAGTGCGTGTAGAGAGATCTCTTTTTCCTAAGAGACTGTTGAAGTTGTGGAAAAGCTCAGGAGGAATAGACCTTTGAACTCCCTGAAGGCTAAGGGCAGGGAAGTTGTTGTTGGAAGTTGGAGGAAAGCATCACAGGTTGGCGAGCGAACAAACATGTCTCGTGGAGAGACACTTCTTTATTTCACAGAATCCTCGAGGGGAGAACGGACGGACGAAATCTTCAGAAGAGATTTCACGAGGTTATGAGAACCGTTGGATCTCCCAGAGGTGAAAGGTAGTTACAACGTAAGTGTGGTGAGGATTCAAAGCTCAGGAGGGGCAGCGCGTTGATCCAAGTTGGTCAGGGCCGTTGGATTGTTCATGAGATCGCCTATCGGGACCTCATGACGAAAGTGTCGTAAGTTTGGGAAGGAGAATCGCAAGACTACGAGAAGCGAGATATCGAGTAATCCGAGGATAGTGTGGGTCCACAGGAGTTTGCGAGTGGACAGGTGGCACCTCGCATCTCAGGAGCTCGTAAGAGTAAGGGTTGAGAAATTGGTGCCAAAGGATGCGAGGTCATGAAGCAGCGAAGTGGCGAAAGGATCAGGAGCTTCCATCTGAGAAGGACAGGTGGAGGAGATATAAGGATCTCGCGAACTCGGGAGCTCGCAGGGTGAGAGCCCAACCATTGGGTACTCCGAGTCATGAGGACACGAGGCACGAGGAGGTAAATAGCCTTTGGATCCAGATCACGGGAGGATCGTTGGATCCGCACGTGGGATCGTGCATCAAAGCCTCGCGAGAAAAGGCTCGATAACTTGACCTCGTGAGAAGCGAAGTCGCGAGGGAGCGAGGTCGCGAGTTTCAGCACCTCGGACATCGAGAGTTGATGTAGAATTTATTTGACCTTGTGAGAAGCGAGTCGTGAGGGAGCGAGGTCGCTATAGCACAGAAGTCCCGATAGAAGTGACAGGCATGGATGGGTCAGGTCACACGTGCGCATCGGAGTTTCGGTACCTCGGGTATCGGAGGTTGGAGAACCAAAAGTTTGGTATCGCGAGTCGCGAGGTCGCGAGTAGAGAAATCCCTCATGGAAAAGTCAGCGAGTCAACTGACGATCGGGTCTCGGGGATCTGAGGGTGTAGCACTCGACCGTTGGACTCGCGAAGTAGCGAGTTCCGATCCTACGAGAATTTAAGGAAGGGGATCGCGCGACGAAGAGAATTTGTGGGTAGGAAGATTCCCGAGAGGGAATTAGGAGAACCTTTGAGTTCTTCGGGCCGAGAAGAGAGGAAGGTCCTGTGTGAGCGGACGTGCCCGCCTAGGTGGTGCACGTTTGCGTCACAAACTCCAATAAATCATCTGACTGAGTAAAATCCTCTAGAATACGTTAAATAAGGTTTCCTATGCCATACAAAGAATACCCAAAAGTCACTTTCCCCAGATTCCTTCTCCTCTCTCCAAATCAAGCTACTCTCCTCAAGGTGGTGTTCCCTCCTACTGAAAACCCTCACTAATGCACATTGTCTCTCTCTTTGAGTCTGCTACTACTATAGAATCTACCTATAATTGGCAGAGAATGATGTAGAATGGTGAGGGAGGAATATTTCACCTCTGTGACCAAGATTGGACTAGGTTGGGTGGTATCTTTCACCACTGAGATGATCTCTAGTGTTTGTTAAGTCAAAACCCTCAAAACCCCCAAGTGGATGGGCTCACTAACAAGAAGCCTGATCTCAAACTAATAATCAACATCCTCCTAGAGTAGAGGATCCTATATCTCTTTTATCCTCCCTTCTTGCCTTTTCTCTCCAAGTGACTTTTACTTTATTTAATTATTAATTAATTAATTAAATCACTTTAATAAATTAATTAACCATTTTACCTCTAAAAAGTTATCCCTCCTTCTGGCTTCTCTGTTCACTTAAAGTCACTTCTCATCATCCTATCTTGTATTGGTATTCTTCCATATTCCGATGAGATATTACACTCAGAGGTTCCTCCAAGTATTATGCCCAATATGGCCTCCTTGATGAATTTAATTAACATATAGCCCAAAATAACTCAAAATTACGAAAATTCTCGGAATGAAACAGAACCAAAGCCAATCTATGTGGAATGGATCATGATGATGAAATAAGATGAGCGATGCAAGTAGGATCCAATTAAACCCCTCAATAGGTCATGTGCTCACTATCACCCCTGCCAGGCTACTTTGGTTAGCATAACACTTTGTAATATAATTATGTCCAAAAGTGGGGACATTATACCTAGGGTTAGATGGGGATAGGGCCCAAGTAGAGGAAGGTTATTAACAATAGAGGGGGATAGAATTTGAGCAGAGATAGGGGCCTAAGGGTACAGAAATCCCCCTCTAACACTCTTCCCCTTTACCCCATTATCCCTCTCTCTCTCTCTCGACAACTATCCCCCACCAAATAATAAAATATTACACTCCCAAAATTTGTATTAAAATTTTATTTCATTTGCACCTCCACTCCCCCTCCCTCTTGCTCTCTTCCTCTCACTCATTACATCTCTCTCTCTCTCTCTCTCTCTCTCTCTCTCTCTCTCTCTCTCTCTCTCTCTCAATATCTATGTATCTTTCTCCCCCCTCTATCTCCCACCACTATCTCTTTGTCCCTCTTTATCTTCCACTCGTTCTCTCCCATTATCTCCCTCTCTCCCCCAATCTACCCCCTCTCTCTCTCACTTGCATGCTTTCTCACTATAACACCCTGTTTCCCCCAGTTTGTAAAAAAAAAAAAAATGGGATTGGCCAAGAACTATGACAAACTCATAAATGTGAATATGTGATGTAAATGGACCTTGAGGAAAAGGTCAATGAATGTGAATAACATTTTGAATTTTATTGCAGGACTGTTGAGAGAGGATTTGCAGAAAAAGAGACCACGATGGCAGTGGAAGGCACCTGGAAAGGTGGTGTTAACTTCCACTGAGAACTAGTACCGTATTTGGACTCCACTGGCCTAGAGAACCAAAAGCGGGTCACTGGCCCTGAATTAAAGGACTCGCAGGCTGGTAGGTAAATGGCTTAATGAGGGATGGGGAGGTGAACCACCTATCTGTAGAGCCATCATGACTGACCAGTGCAAGGGTAATTGCACCACACACAACCTTGCAAGAGGATAAGGCGTGGGGTAGAAGAGATTGCGGAGGGGGGATGTGAGGGGAGAACTCTAGAAATACGCAGAGTGAGTGATAGTAGAGAGGAAGGATTGCAACCTTCGCTCATGGTCACTGGCAGATAGAGAGGCAGTCTCATAGCATCATGGTCTCAGCTCGGGGGTGGCTAGTGGTAAATATGTTGGGAGTCGCTAAGCCTATGGTTGGGTGGAAACGAGCACCCCTCTCAGCAGTTGCTTAACCCTGGTGTTATTTCTGATAAGTGTTTTGCCTCTGGCTCCTTGAAATAAATGTATTCTGATAATTATGCTCATAAGCTGTGAAACTGTAAATGTTTTCATTATAAGAATGTCTATGTGGTATTTTGATCAATACTAGTAGTTGTATATGCTTATAATAGAAAAACCATGCATGGCTTATGTTGATAAAGGAATTTAATTATGCATAAGATGAACCAAGTCAGACGTCTAGTCCATCTCGGGAATTTGTTTCCCCTTATATGTTTCCCGGAATGCCCTGGAATAGATCTCTTCACAGCGATTCCCTCCTTGGAAAGGTTTACCAAGAACCTGGAAAAAGGACTTGAATGTGCAAGTCTTAACAACACTTTATGAGGAGGAATGACCCTCTTAAAATCTCGATGTAGTAGCGTAGGGATAAGTATTGATCGACGGACGAGATCCCGTCCGAAGATCCATGGTCATTCACGACCGTTAGATTGACAAAAGAAAAAAAGGGCATTTCATACCCTACCCCTTTTCCTCTATCTTCGTGAATAGCGAGGAAATCGGGATCGTAGACCCCCAAGGTCCATGAGAACATCTGGACCGTTGATTTTTCCATGTCCATGAAGTAGTGGGAGAGTGTGCGATGTGGGGCAGATTTGAGCCGTTAGATCTTAGCTAGAATCAATCGATAGTCGTTGGATATGTTAAGAGATGCATGAGGGTTAATCCCTCGTGAACAAGAGGTTGAAAGTCCTGATGAGAGGTGCGACCATAGGGATATCGACATTCGTGGAATCGGGAGTCATAATGACATGAGATCGGGAATTTTCATCATGAAAATTTCGGAATCAATCTGAGCCGTCCATCATAGGAGGACACGTGCGCCAGATCGGAAGCCCGTCGGCATTTCGAAGATCGAAGGAATAAGATGTCAGAGTATTTTAGCAGCGGAAACTCCAAAATCGCGAGAATCGATCAGGACCATCCATCTTAGGAGGACACGTGGCGGCAATCAGAGAATTCAGGGAAAGTCCCGAAAGGAAAGTTATCCATCGGGAAATTGGGAATCCCGTGGGAAAGAAGTCCATACACTCCGAAATTGCGAAGTCTGGAATCCTGACCAAGTGAAAAGAGTCCATTGTAGGGCCAGCTATCATCATATCGGTATATCGGGATTCGACGGATCGCAAATCCTGAGGACGAGCACATTTTGGCATTGGAAAGTCCAAAAAACCGACAGGAGATAAGGCTGCGGTCTTGTGAGATAGTGGTCACGTGGGTCAGGAGTTTAGCTAGGAGGGCTAACATGTAAAGGACCATATCAGTGAATTGGCTCATCGGAGATCAGGGGTTCAAGAGAATAGGGAACTCTTGACATCGGGGATCACGAAACCCCAAAATCCGAGGGTATATGAAATTCCCATTGTGGAAAGGGTAGTGGTCATATGCAAAGGCCGTGGCAGGGAAAGAAGGACCTGTGGATCGGGTTTTGACAGAGATTCCAGTAGGGAATCCAATGGGCCACTTCGACTCATGAACTGATTGAATGATCCTATGAGAGGACGTGCTTGGGAGCGCGACTGCATCACTTCCCATATCAAAATTTAGAGATTTGAATAACGAAGAGTCTTGGAGTCGTTGCACTTCGAACTCCCGAGTATCGAAACCCTGAAAGGATCCATGCCATTGGATCAAGGGAGGCTTACGGTCGTCGATCCCCCTTTGGAGGGAAACTTTCGAGACCTCAGAAGTCTCGGGGATTTGAATGGGGAAAGGTAGAAGTTGTGTATCGCGATTCCCCGAATCACGAAAAGCTGATAATTTCTCGACTGCCTTAAGCGCGTGGACACCGTATAGGGTTATGTGGACAAGACCCCAAGAGAGAAAATTGCCCCTCGCTAACCCCCGTAGGACTTTGTGGATTTTGATTGTTGACGAATCAATGAAAAAGTTTGATTTGCATAGTGGGTATGTGACAAAGTGGTATCAGAGCATGGTTACAACACTCGACCTGATTGGGCTCATGCACGAGTGGCACATAAGCTCCGTTCGAAGTACTCCTATGAAGAGTAAGCCCTAGCATAACTCTCTTGTTCGGGATTAAAACCTGGAAACGAGAACCCAACTGTGTATGCATGTGAAAGAGTTATAAATTATGCGCAAATTATAAAAATGTATTTAACTCTTGACTAATAACCAACGTTTGTCTTTTCACTCAAGCGGACAATTAGCCGCAGGAATCTACCGACACAGAGTATGGTGACTCAACAAGAGGTGGGAGAAGGCTCCCACAACAGAAACGAAGAGTCTAACGAAAGAAGAGCAATAGGAGCCCCTCCAGACCTACCTGAGACTGTGAGGAGTCTCATGGTTGAATTGCAAAGTTGCAAGGGCGACAATGAAAGGATGATGAAAGAACAAGAAAATAAAACCGAAATTAATGCAGTGTTACTGCAGATCTTATCCGACCTACAGCGACAAATGCAGCATGAACCCGAAGTGCAGAAACATGGTCGTATCAGTGGCCATACTGAGAAGAGCACCTCAAGAAAGGTCCACCCCAGAGGTAAAGGACCAGTGCTGGACGATTCCACTGAGAAGGAAGCTGGCAATTCAGAAGGCTCTTCCAGCAGCAGGACCAATTCCTATTCTCGAATAAAACAGAAGAAGAAAAAGACTTCCAAGAGCCATAAATTTGAGGAATTCAGAAAGGCCAAACCTCCCTCCTTCGACGGTGAGATAAAGAAAGGAGAGGAAGTCGAGGCATAAATATTTCAGAGTCCATGATTTTTTAGAAAATTTGAAGGCATGAGTGGCCACTTTCAATCTGAACGGAAAAGCTTCCATCTTGTGGGAAGATCTTAAGAATATGAAATGGGTCCGTGAGGAGGACCTGCCTTGGAAACAGTTTGAAAATTACTTCCGGAAGAAGTATTTGTCAGAAAGGTATTTCGATGAGAAGGCTAAAGAGTTTTATGAACTCAAACTGGGACAACTCACTATAGAGGAATATGTCAACAAATTCCTCGACTTCTTGAGATACGTACCCTACATCAAAGCAGAGAAGGTGAAGGCACAACGCTTCCTCAATGGGCTACCCAAGGAATACCGAAACCGAATCAAATTGAATGAGCCAAAGACCTTAGAAGACACTATTCGAAAATCAACATATTGTCATGGACAATATGGACATCGGGCAGAGTCTTATGGAGACTGGAAACAAAAGAGTGGTTCGAGATTTTAGATAAAGGGGATCAAATCCTCAGGATTTAAAAACTACAAGAAGAACGCCAGAATGAACTATCCATCCCAAAGTGTACTCCAATAGAACCTTCCCTCGATGGACGGAAACAAAACTTCTGGACCCATACCAGTGAAAACTAATAACCCAAAGAAAGAACCTATGAAATGTTGGGGTTGTGGAGAAGAGCATCTCTTGAGAGACTGTCCACACTGACAACAGAACAGTCGAAAAGTTTATAACACTCAAGAAGCTACCACAGTCAATGATGTGGCAAGGAGTGTGCCACGGATTTATGCAGCCTTGGATAATGACGAAGCTGACCACCAAGCTTCAGTGGTGGAAATAGAAGGTATGATTTTCAACCATCTAGTGTTTGTTTTGATTGACCCTGGTTCAAATTTGAGTTATATAGCCCCTATAACTATTGATAAGTGTAAACTACAGCCACAGAAGCAAACTAAGCCATGGTTGGTATAGTTAGCCACTGGCACCAAAAGAAAGGTAGTAGAGGTCATACCAGCCTGCCAACTAAGGTTGGGTGAATTCCCCACCCAAGCAACCCTTAATGTATTACCCCTGGGATTATACGATCTATTGATTGGTATGGACTGGATGGCTGCCCATAAATCCAAACTGGACTGTTACCATAAAACCTTAGAATGTGTGAGCAAAGAAGGAAAAAGGATAACCCTCCAAGGGATCTGAAAACCGGTCTCGGTGAGGCAAATATCATCCCTGCAAATGAGAAAGTATTGCCGAAAGGGATGTCCCCTATATGCAATACAAGTGTTAAAAACAATCAAAGGTGATAAACCAAGCCCTAACGATCACCCTAGCCTGAGAGAATACAAAGATGTGTTTCCGGAAGAGGTACTGGGTCTACCTCTAAGAAGAGACATTGACTTCTCGATAGAGCTCGCACCAGGAGCGGTGCCGGTGTCTAGGACACCCTACCGGATGAGCACACCTGAGTTAGTGGAACTCAAATTACAATTGAAAGAA
>JZKD02S0652007.1:248696-265490 GCA_000966675.3 Picea glauca | reverse complement strand
AAAATGCATTGCATATATTCCTTATTTTCTTTAGAAATTTTTTGGGAGCTGCTAAAATTGAGAAATGATACATCAACAAGGCCATGAGAACCAATTTAAATAGCAGGACCCTCCCCAGAAGAGATAAAAAATGATGAGTCTATATAGATAGTTTATCTTCCATTTTAGCTATGATATATTCCCAGGATGGGTTGTGGAGAAACTTTTCTAGTAGGGTATCCCCAAATATTTATAAGAAAGAGAAACTTGATGAAAGCCTAGAAGGTTGGCAATATTTCTCCAGATCTATAGGGGAGTCTTAAAGAAAATTATTTGGGATTTATCCAAGTTGATAAGGGTCCTGAAAGCATGATTGAAAAGTTCTAGAACTCTATTGAAATCTTGAGATTCTCTAACAGTTGATTGACCCATCAATAAAGTATCATCCACAAACTAAAGATGAGAAATATCCCCTTCTTCTACATAGTGTAGGGATATTCCTTTGATTTCCCATTTCCATTTAGCTTGGGTTATACTTCTTCCATGTCCTTCTGCTAGGATAATGTAAACAAAGAGGGATAGAGGGTCCCCTTGTCTGAGGCCCTGTGAAGGATTAACGATTTTATAGGGAGAATAATTCACTAAGATGGAGAAAAAGGCAGTCAAGAATAGGTTTAAGATCCACTCAACTCATTCCATCCTTAAGTGAAAAATTAAAAACATATGTCTCACAAAGTTCCAATTCATGCAATCATAGGTTTTGAACATATCTAGCTTAATCAACATCCAAACATTTTTTAAGACATTGAGAGAGTTTAGAGTTTCATGATCCACCACTATCCCATCCATAATTTTCCTTCCTTCCACAAACCCTCCCTTCTCCTGAGAGATAATAATGGGAAGGATTGGATTAAGCATATAAGCTATTAATTTAGAAACAATTTTATAAATAGCATTAATGAGGGAGATATGGAAAACATTATATGTTGAATTATCCCCCTTTAATTTAGGAATCAAGGTGATGAAGGTGGAATTGAGGACCTTAAGGATGGATTTGGAGCATTTGGAATCTTCCACCACTTCCCTAATATCCCTTCCTAGGATCGCACAACTAGCCTGCAATAAATCAATGATGAAACCATCAGGTCCTGGGAATTTCCCAAAATCCATGTCTTTCACAATTTCCCCCACTTCATCCAAAGAGGATGGTCTCATTAAAATTTGATTCTGTTATGGGTAGACCAATGGGGGGATAGACTCTGTGATTCTATTTATTTCTTCCTCTGTATTGATATTTGGCTCAGTCAGGAGGTTCTTGAAGTAATTAGTTAACTCTTCCTCAATTTCCCCATGGTTTTCTTTAATGTCTCCTCCATCCAATCTCAAGTATGATATCCAATTCATGATTCTTCTTTGCAAGAGGGAATTGTGAAATTATTTTGTATTCTTATCCCTTTCTTTGAGCCAGTGAACTCTAGAATTGTTTTTCCACAACATTTCCTCTTGTTTGTCTCATCCAAGCAATTCCAATCTTACTTCATCCTCCCTGGAGGTTATTTAATCTGAATGAATCCCCTGGATCACCTCCTTTTGGAATATATCTTCCATCTCTACTTCCAGTTTTCTTTTCTCCTCAAATATATTTTTGAAGACCCCTTTGTTACATTTCCTAATACATTGGAGAACATGTCTAAGCATTTTTTGAAACTGATACATATTTTTTTCCATATAGCTCATTGTACTTTGTTCACTAGAGTTCCATGTTATATAGGAAGTCATGATGGTCTAGCCAAAAAAAATTAAAACGAAAGGGTTTTTGTCCTTGATTTAAAATCTTATGCCAATCTAAGACTATGGGATAGTGGTCGAAACCATAATATGGAAGGACGTCTGCTGAGAGGGCTTGATTGAATTGGAGACATGTTTCTAAAACTAAGAATATGTCTAAGTATATTCCAATCCTTTTATCATTCCCTATTTTTCTGTTCCAAGTAAAAAAAAACTCGTCATGGTGTCATCAATTAATTTGAGATGCTCTATTAGATTCCCAAAGGCTACACTCTTGGGGTCTAGTATTCAAGTGCCTCCCTTATTTTCTAGAGGATATTTAATCATGTTTAAATATCCTCCCACTACCCATGATTATTGTTGTAGAGTGTTACTTAAAATATTTAGTTCGTGTAGTAAATCCTTGTTTTGACCAGGGGCCTAGGATCCATATGATTTAGAGACATACTATGTTTCCCCTATTCCTCTGACTATTAATTTTACTATGAGAATCCATTGATGAGCTCAGTGTTCCATGATTTCCAAGTAGTCCAGATCCCAAAGGATGGCTAACCCTCGTGAAACCCCTTCGGTTGTAATTACCTCTTATTTGCACCTTGTCCACACTTTCTGAGCTATTCATCTCATCTCTCCCATGTCACATTTTGTTTTTTGTATCATAACTATATCTGATTTTTCCTAGTTGATTCTCTTTCTTAGCATTCTATGTTTAGATAGTCAATTTACATGTCTAGCATTCCATTACGTGATCTCCATAATTAATGTTTTAGTTGAGATGGGAAATAGTTATTCAGTAGGCCTACTACTTGACCTGAACCTACCAGTAGGGCCCTTGCTTCTTCTATTTTATGTTTGTGAGGCTTTATTCCCCTCTTTTTTTCTTCTCCAGGACTCTTTTTCATGGGTTTAAGGGGATTTTTTTTTATACCCATATTTCCTATGGAGGATGATGAGGTCCCTCAATCACCTTTGGTCCCTTTTCCTTTTAACGAATCCCTCTATAGATTCCTTAGTCCATGGATATAAAGGTTATTTATTATTTTTTCTATATATTTTTCGCATAGAGCTAGAAAATCCACTTAAATTTTATCTATATCCATGTCCTGGGCCGTATTGGTCTATTTCCTCCTCCAACTCAAATTCCATTACCAAAGTGTCTTTGATTCTGATTTGTCATTCTTCCAGTTGTTCTTTTCCTAGATATGAGGATGTCTTACTCATCTTAAGTAGTTCCTTCCCAATTGCATCATATTTCTTGGGTTCTTCCTTGTCAATCTTTGGTTTCTCAGTCTCTCATGGTTCACTTGGTTCCCCCTCTAAGGCTTGGAAGTTGTTAGCAATATTTTGACCTTGATTCATAGCTGGTTGTTTAGGGGCCTATATGTCTGCCATTCTTTTTCTTGGGGTTTTTTAAAATCCCTCCTCATTTGTCTCCTAAACAAATGGTCATGGAAATTGATTTTTCTTTATATGAATTGGATGTTCTCATAGTCTATGGGTTGAGTCCATTATCCATCCTGGTATGAAACTATGATTGAATCTAGTAGGGCTCCTTCAACATTCATATAAACATATATTATAGCACAAGAGATATACCTAGCATATTTGGTGACCTATGAAACTTTGATGAAGGAACCAAGGGTATTTATGATTCCTTCCAGGGTCTTATGGCCCCAAAATCCCTTGGGAGTCAGTACATTTGGATCAAGATAGGGGAAGCTATGAAGTCTTCTTTCTCTGGAGAAAACCAATCTATCCAATATCTCATGTGCAACCCAACCAAGTTGAAGAAGTAAGGCCCATCTTAGAAGACTTTTTCTCAGTCCCAAGAATCTGAGAAGATGGATGTGAAGAAGCCTTTTGATCCCAGCTATAAGTCGATTTGAACCTTCACTTTCCACCTAGATGCCATCTGAATCTGAAAGGCCTTTTTTTGGAGTTATATCCCTTTAAATTTTCCTATGAGTGCACGGTATTTCATCCATTGGATGTAGTTCCCAACTCCTACCATGTGACCATGTGCCTGGGATTCTCGCTTTCTTTAGCCACATAAATGTTTGGAATCCACTTTTTTTGTCTTTCCTAAATTGCTCATTTTTTGTCCCGTACCTATGAATTTATTTTTCCTTTTCCTAACCCACCCATTTCTACATCTTCTCCCCATATTTCCAAATTCCCTTTTAAAACATCCTTGAAATATTTTTTATTTTTTCCTAATATGTCTTCCCAAGGTTCCAAGACTTGCATGGGATCTTCCATCCCTGCTGAAAACCTACACACTCTGATTTAACCCCTCTAATCTCCCCCCTTTGATATAAATCCTTGATCCCATACCACGTATAGAACCCTAAGTGCTCACCTTGCACCTTCTTCCTCCATTACTCCACTTTCATCCAGAAGTAAAGGATTTATCACCTACCTCCTATAACCTTTTATCAATGAAGGTTCATATTGGGAAATTTTCAAGAGTTTAAGAAGTGATATTAAAGTATTACAAGATGAAATTTTAGACTCATAAGGGTTCAACGTTCATAGATATATCAGGAAAAAGGCCAATCATCCAAACATACTCCAAATTAAGCGTTTGAAAGGTACATAATTTACATCTCGCATAACGTTTGATTAGAAAATCTATTTTTGATGATTCAAAATTTGTGATAAAAAGGAAAGAGAGGAGAATTATTATTTTCTCACATGTATCCAAAGATTTCTTCAAAAGTTATTTCACCAAATCAACCTCCATAGAACACAACCATGATTCAAGAAGAAAGAGAATAATTTTTTCACAATATGTATCAAACGAAAAACAAGATGAATGAAATGAAAAAATCCATGAATTCCATATAAGACATGTTGTTATAGAGGATCCATGAAATGGATATCGATATCCAAGGAAATCATGAAAATAAGGATAAAAATGGTGTTGAGACTCAATCACATATGGGGAGTATTTTATCACAACTGGAGAGAAGAAATACTAAATTTTAGATTCATTCATCACTTCAAGATCCATAACATCAAGGATTCAAGTTGGCACCAAGGAACTACTTCATTTCAAAGATCGATATGAGGAAGTTTGATGGTAAAATTATTATAACATGCATATTCCAGATGGAGAAATACTTTGATCTACACCAAGTTCCAAGCTTACAAAAGGTACCTATTACATCCTTCTATTTATAAAATGATCAATTTGTTTGGTATCAATGGTGTTGTGACAGAAAAAAAGAATTATATTATCTCTTGGTACTTTTTTACATATGAATTGATATCACATTATGGAGATATTAAGACAAATGCATTTTTTAGTTAATTGATAAATCTTTGGAAATAAGGCCTAGTTACATAACACATTCAACAATTCCAAAATCTTAGTCTCAGTGTGAAGAACATTCACGGGGATAATTTGTTAGATACATTTATGAGCACTTTAAAGAATAACATTCAACATGAGGTGCATCTATTAGAAACTAAATCCCTAGAGCAATATTTCAGTATGGAAAGCAAAATAGAAAACAAAAATATCACTATATAACCTATGATTTCCACCAAGTGTGTAATTAATTATGATTAATGCTTCATGACTATAATTGATGAACAATGTAATTGTGTTTCTATGTTTAATGGAAATTTCAAAAAGATACTGAAGGGGAAGCCTAGTAGTACTAGTCGTGATACCATAGTGGGAATTGGTGAGCAGGAACTACAAATTATATTAATTACCCAAGAAACTCAGCCTCCACATGAATAAATTTGAATGACCAAACCTTCTTGAAATGCCCTTACTTTCCCTATTCACAAGAAAGGAAATTAATGGGGATGAGACCCAGTAGTTGGAACAAATAGGTCAGCTAGATATGTCAGCCATGAGTACTATGGTGCCCCTTCAATTTGGGATCTTGAATCCCAAGGATGATCCTGACATAAGAAAGTTAGTGAACCTTAGGTGGAGGAATTCTCTAGATTAGGGGAAAGGGGAAACAAAATGAGTATGATTTTGGAAGAGATAACTTAACAAAAACAAGAGAGAATAGGATGCACAAGTTAGGAAAGAGAACAAATACGGTAGAGGAAAAAAGACTTGGGAATATCCTATGAGGAAAATAAGAATCTTACCCAAGGAACTCGTGGTCAGTATGGAACATAGAATACCCTAATGAAGACTAGAGAAAATAGTGTCACTAGCTGGTGCTTGCTACAAATAAACTCTCCTAGGAAGGGGAGGGCAATAAGGGACTATGCACTTGTGAAGGGACTCCCTTGTGTAGAGGAAATCTATCTAGGAAGGCTCATGGTAATCTTATGATGGTCCTAGACTGAGTGGGAAGAGGGTTTTTTTGTAGTTTCCAATTGATGAAGGAGAGTAACCTTCATGTTTAGACCCTTAACATGAGAGTCCCTAGTGTTATCATTTCCTAGAATGGGGTTGTCTTGTTATAGAAAAAAAAAGTTAAGCATAGCCTATGGTTGGGTGGAAATGAATTCACCCTTAGTTAGTTAGAAGGTTGGAGTTTGATCTGAAACATATAAGTGTTTCTAAATATATTTGGTAAATATATGTTAATGAGTATTAGTATTTTAATTTCATTCTTGAAAGAAGTTATAATATTTTTAATGAATGTTAAATTTGAACCTGTTAGTCTATTGATATCCTTTCCACACTGGTTGTTTACATATGGAGGGAATGCATGGGATGCCTGGTTAACTGGGCATGTGACCCTGTGTTTTTCCCAAGCCTTTGAGTGGAAAGTTTACAATATGAAAATATCATTGCCTCAGGGGATGCTATGAAGTGAAATCTGAGTACCTAGGATGCGGGCCAAAGATATGAGGGTCCCAATGATAATTCCTTGCAGATATTGCAAGGAATGAAAGTAATTTATTCACCTAGAAGCACCCTATACCCTTATTCGCGATCTCTTCTTAAAAACCCTAAATAAATAGTATCCATATATTTGATGTTGATGGTTGATATCAACCATTCATTGTAGATCAGAGTGTCATAGGAATCCTTCTAGAAAGAAGATTATTCAGAAGAACCCACGATTTTTGCTAGGGTGAACCATGAGATGAATATAGCTTGAGTCGACAAGAGCCGTTGATTTACCGAGTTTCTAGAATAAACAAATATGAACCAAATATCCCATTCTAAGCCATCCCATTTGGCTTATCAGGATGTGGAGTTTGAAAAAATATTTGAGGATCATGAGGTAGGTGTTTCCTATGGAGAAAATCTTGAAGGTGAAGGTCTGATTGGACTAGTTCCATATATTAGCATGAGGTCCTACCATTAAGATCTAAGTTGGGCATCTCACCATGGATCCAAACCAGGAGAAACCTTATCAGATCTATGTAGAAAGATTAACTATTGAGCGGATATGATATCCTAGGGAAACCCTGACCATTAGATTTGAGAGTCTGATAACTGCCAAATTTTTCAGAGACCCTAATTCAGAAGGAACTATTAGAAAAGAAAACCATAAGGTCATGGGAGGTGGTATTTATGAAAGTGAAATCCTGAGTGAATGTGTGTTTTTGATATTCCATGGGGTCAAGCTGAAGATATCTTATTCATGAATCTTATGGTGGGCCCCACCTTTTGAGTGATTGAACAAGGTTGTACAATCCGTTAAATGTCATGTGGGTTAGAGAATCCCAAGTGAGCCTTGAACATTAACCATCCTGATTCCCATCTGTTGGATCTGTTAGATACAGGAGAGATCCTTTTATCTACCTTACCAATTGATGAATATATGAAAATCCTACCCATCAGACGAGCTCCTTCGCAGTTGTTAGATCCATTGGGGCGAGGTTGTTAGAAATAAATGTTCGGTAGGAGAGAATTGGGATTGCATGACCTAAATCTTGAACGACGAGAGTCTTACTAGATGGAAGTTGTTTATTAATTTGCGCCTGGGTAAAAGAGAACCGTCAATATAGGTAGTTTCAAATCCAGGTTGCATAGAATTGTTTCACCCAGGTATTTCCCAAGATTTTAATATGGATTGTGTCCTGCCCAAGAACATATCACTGCTACATTAGCACACACTTCTAAATTTCTTGATTGTACTAGTGACATGAAGTGGTAGAAGGAGAAGTTTGTAGGGATTTGGTGGGCCACTAGGTATCAGTCTAGAACCAATTTTGTTTACTTTGAGGATATCCATTGGAAATATTTGGATGACCATGTTTCCATCCTTTGGTTTAAGACCCAAGCAAAGAGTCCTTTAGGGAGAAAAATTTTGATATCCCACCATCCTAAGTATGTTTAAGGGGTTTGGTGTGTTATAGAGTGGTATCAGGGTAGAGTTGAAACTTTAGGCTAGAATGGACCAACAAATATAAACGAACTTCATATTATCATGCATGACAAACATTTATATATTTTCTATTCAACAATCTAATTATGCTAATGTGTGCTAACAACAATTTTTGAATAGGAATTGGCAGCAATGATAGAGACTTAGTTTGGGACTATTGAGAAATATTGAAGCCTTAGTGAGGCTAAGAGTCTTTGCACATGTAATTTGAATGGTTATTTTCTAATGATGGCTTATTGTTTTAGCACGTAGGAGATATTGAAAATAAAAATAAAACAAAAGTGAATGGTGCAACTCAACATGGAAGATACCTCACATTTCCAAGATGAGTAATTTGATGGCATGAGGGCTAGGGAAAGGCCTCTATACTTGGTAGAAACAATGAGGAGTATGAAAGTAGACAATGAAAGGATCATGAAATATCAAGCTAAGCAGGCATAGTTAAATGCAATATTACTACAGATTCTTTTTTATATCCAAAAGTACTTTCCCCGAGGTCTAGCTACCAATAATACATGACAAAAACATTCTAATAAGTTGTATAACCCATCATATATTCATAAGCATGTTCCAACTCACAGTAATGTGGGGAGGAGTTCTTCCAGGAGAAGGCATAGTAGTGATAAGAAAGACATATCTAGTGGAGACTCTTCAATGGAGTCATCTAGTAGAAATACCACTACATAAGAGTTGTCTATAAGTGACATTGGGTCAAGTGTCACAAGGAATAAGAAGAAGAAACACTCCCATAGTTCTCTGAAATAGAAATTAAAGAAGGGAAATCCTCATACCTTTAATGGGGAAATCAAGAAAGGAGAGGAGGTTGAAGCTTGGATGTTAGGATTAAGGAAGTATTTTCAAGTTCATAATTACTCAAACAATACAAAGGAAAAAATATCCATTTTTATATGAATGGGGAGCCTCCATATGGTGGGAAGACCTCAAGAATTTTAAACAATTAAAGGAAATTTAGCTAACCAAGAAATATTTTGAGAAATATTTTAGGAAGGCATATTTATCAGAGAATTACTATGATGGTAAGATGAAAAAATTCCATGAACATAAGTTATGGAAACTTACCATGGATGCTTATGAAAAAATTATTTTAGAGTTCTTAAGGTATGTTCCTTATCTCAATGATGAGAAAGTGAGGATAGATCACTTCCTCAGTCAACTACCATATTCTTATCACGATAGGATTGAGTTTGATGATCCTAAGACACTAGAGGACACCATTAAAAAAGACAAATGTTGTTATAATAAATCAAAGAATAGATAGGATCATCTTAAGGATTGGAAAAGGAAGGATAATAATGGATTTAAGAGGAATTTATTTAAACCATACCAATACAAAAATTCAAAAAGAGGCTCTCATCCTAGTCATCCAACTAGAAGTATGCACTAGAAAAAATTTCCATCTCAAAGTAGGAATCAACTAACAAAGAAAGTAAGGGAGAAAGTAAAAGAGTAGAACAAAGGACCTCTTCAATTCTAGGGTTGTGGAGAAGCACATATGTTGAGCGACTTCCCTCAAAGACAACATGACAATAACATAGTTTACAATGTTCAAGATGATACTACTATTAATGATGTGGCCAAGAATGTGCCACAAATTTATGCAGTTGTCGACAGGAAGACCGCCAATCCTTAGTGGTGTAATTTGAAAGTATAATTACCAAATGACCCATTTCGATTTTGATTTACCCTAGTTCCAACCTTAGTTATATTTCACCCCAAGTTGTTGAAGCATTTTCCTTATAGAGAAATTACCATGTAAAATCGTAGTTAACTCAACTAGCCATAGGAACCAAGTGAAAGGTGATATAAATGATTGAATCATGCCCATTTGAAGTGAATGGAATACATGCACAAACATCCTTAAATATCCTACCTTTAGGGTCACATTACATATTGATAGAGATGGACTGGTTGGATGCCCACAAAGAAAAATTGGATTGTTGTGACAAAACTATAGAATGTGAAGATAGTGAACGAAACACAAGGGTGTTGCAAGGCATCCAAAATCATGTATTGGTGAGACAAATATCAACACTACAACTTAATAAATTTAGTCATAAAATGTGTCCAATTTGTTGGAATACTGAGAGAGGGGGGGTGAATTAGTATGAACACTTTTACCACTTTTAACCACAATATATAAACTTCAATCTTATCAGTAGTATATCATCAATGTATAATATATGATTTCATTAAATATATCATGAGAATATAATCATAAGAAGCGCACATCACACCAAAAACATCACATCAAATACACAGTACACCACAATTTATGTGGAAATCCCAATGGGATAAAACCATAAAATTCTTTCTTATATATCAAAGAATGCATTCATTGGAAGCACCCACTTCCTTATTCTGCAACTACAACTAGAATAGGGATACAAACCCCTATTTATAGGCTCCAACCTGAAGGAAGGTACAACTCCCTGAATTCTCTGGCTCCAGCCAGAAGGAGGCTACAACCCCCTGATTCTCAGGATCCAATCTGAGGGAAGCTCCAACTCCCTGTGTTCTTCGGCACCAACCAAAAGGAGGCTACAACCACATTTCCTTGCCTCATCCTACCACCCTGAAATATAAGTGTAGACTAAACTTTCACTACCACAATCACTACCGCTGTCACTGCCACTTTCACATCAACCTATAACCGATAAACTTGTCATTATATCAAACCTATCACGTCGACTCACCACTTCCACTGCCACTTTCACTGACATACCATCTATTAAGTACCTAAATAGATATGAATATAACTCTCAAAATAAACCCACAATATCAACAAGATTAATACAAATCATTCACCAAATACTGAACACAAGAAATAGAGAAAACCCTTGAGGTAGGGTAACACCATATATTAATCCTTAAGTAAGGATAAAACTCCCCAACCAATCCTTGCTTGATACATTCACAATATTATTCACTATCTCCATTACATTGCTTACACTTCTTTATATATCTCTCTCCTTCTCCTAGGAACCTTCTAGAGAGCCTTCTCACATTTATTACATTTAGCTATCATAGTGGGCCTTTATTAATATAGTGGACCTAGTCCACCTTACATTGAATGACCACATTCTCATATATTAAATGACTTCCACTAATAATACATAACCACATTCCCATTGGGTACCTCCCTAGGTACCCCATATTACCTCCCTAAGTATACTACATTCCATCCCCCTTCACATGTTTCATCCTCAAAACATGAGAATAAATCATACAATATGGCTAGTTAAGCAATGTAGCCAACTGGTACCAAGTATGATCATCGATCCATCACAATGGAAGTCGAACATGATGTATGTCTGCTTCCTTTCCACCCTAATCTTGCTCTGCATCATGTCGGGGTTTCCATGGGATTTTGTTTTGTAGCCTGAGCTCTTCCCATAGTGTTGATAGTCCTCCATGCACCTCTTGATGAGTTTCCTTTCCGATGACCTGTTGGTGCATAAATATGTTGATTCACACACTGTTTCCTTGATGACTATTGTGTCTTTATATGATGTGGATGGAAATATACAACAATTGTAGGAATCTATTATTTATTTTTCAAATCTACAACACTTTGTACCTTTGATTCAATGACCTCCTTAGCTTCTTGATTATGTCCTTCCTATAGTTTTTCTTCATCTCCTTCTGTAGACTCTGCCTCTTATTCAACTTCAGACTTGACAATAACTTCTTTTCTAGCTTCCATGGGCCCATCTTTTCTTACTAAGAGACACATCCTGCAATGTAATTTCATTTTTCTTGTACCAAATATTTAGAAACTTCTTTTTCACATTAATATCAATGGTACACACTGATTCTATCCAAGTATATCCCAAAACAATGTCTTCATCACCCATATGTAGAGCCTCAAAATATGAATGAAACACATATTTATCTATATTGAGCTTCAAATCTTTAAAAAATTTAACATTTTCACCTACAACCTGTGTGCTTTGAATATTCTTTTCCGGAACTTGCAATCTATTAACCAACTGAATATTGATAAAATTTTGTCTACAACTAGGGTTAATAGAAACAATGACATTTTCTTTATGAATACAACCATGAACTTGTAATATAGATTTTCCACATGAAAATAAACTCTTGGTGATGTCTTTATCCTTACTCTTTGTACGAAACCACTTATATAAAAGTAAATTTTCAAGTCCTTCCTCAGAAAGTGACATACACTCAGATTGGTGAAAGGATTTCCACCATATGAGAGCATCACCTTTGAAACCCTAGTCTACAAAAGATTTACACTTCTCTTTCCATAATGACTTGTGAGATTGTATAAATTATTCAATACTAGGGTCATCATCTCTTCCAGTAAAAAAAATTATCCTTGGAATAAATCTTCAACAAAAACTAGGGTGTAGAAATAACTTACTGCAAAAAAACACAACTTTTTCTGGAAAAACCTGAAAAACTATTGAATTTAAAATGCTCATAACTTTACTTCCCGGAATCTGTTTCAGCTGATTTTTTTTTTGAAATTGGGTATTTTTCCTAGAGGAATTAAAATATACAATTGTTTTTCCCAAGTGCATCTCATAAATCTTCACATATGAACCTAAAGTGTGCCTCCCTCTTTTTCCCTAGAAAAAATCTGAAACAGGAGAAAAATATTCTTCCCTTCTTTGGCCAAGGAAAGTGATTTGATACCAATTGTTAAGTACATGAATATATATAAATATAACTCTCAAAATAGACCCACAATACCAATAATAATAATCCAAACCATTCACCAAATACTGAACACAAGAAATAGAGAAAACCCTTGAGGTAGGTTAACACCATATATTAATCCTTAAGGAAGGATAAAAATCCCCAAGCAATCCTTGCTTGATACATTTACATTATTCTTCACTATATCCATTACATTGCTTACAATTCTTTATATAGATCTCTCTATATCCTAGGAACCTTCTAGAGAGCCTTCTCACATTTTTTACATTTAACTACCATAGTGGACCTTTATTAATATAGTGGACCTAGTCCAACTTACATTAAATGACCACATTCTCATATATTAAATGACTTCCACTAATAATACATAACCACATTCCCATTGGGTACCTCCCTAGGTACCCCATATGACCTCCCTAGGTATAATACACCATCATCAACCTGTCAACACTGCTGAACATCAACAAAACCATATCCTCTCACATGGATACCATCATTAATCCATGTACATCAACCTGTATCAACCGTGCACCTGTACCAAAACATGCATCAACCATGCACCAAAACCTATACCAAATCGTGCATCAACAATGAACCAACACCTATACCAAACTGTGCATCAATTATGCACCAACACTTGTACCAAATCATGGATCAACCATGCACAAAAAGCAGTACGATATCATGTGACAAACCTATATCATACCATGTATCAAACATGTACATCAATACATGTACCACGTACCATATCATGCATCAAACCTGTATCATACCATCAACCATGTACCGAGCTTGTACTATTGGAAATATCTCTATTTTCGACTCACTAGTTCACTATTAGTTAACTGGAGCTAGTTTTTTTTTACACTTTCTGTTTTTAGACAATCACTATTATGCATGCATTCATTCATAAGAAGAGCTCATTGTTTGTTCGCTTTTATTAATTATCAAATGTTTTTTCCTATATGAATGTATATCGCTCATTCATTGAATCATTCGATCATTGATCAACTCATTGGAGTACTGTAAATATATTTTCTCATTCTTCCATATTGAATCTCTCGTCTATTTCTTAATAAGCTTTGTTTGTATTGGCTTTACCTAGGTCTCCTGTGCAGGTTTCTATGAAACATTGACATGGTATTAGAGCATGGATTCTTGAAGAAAATTAGACAAGCCAGAAAATATGGAAATCAAAATATTTAAGAGCTTAATTTGTGTATCTGAAAGTGTTTCACCCTCTCCCTATTGAAATGTGGGATAGTTGCAGGAACACTTATAAAATTGTAAATTCCAGGACAATGTCACAACCATTTTTTCACAGTTTTTTAAAGTGTCACAGCCTATCCTTGAATAAGGGTGCGAAACTATCCTAAGTGTCACACTATATACTTCACATAGGGTGCGACAGTGTCTCATGATGCCCATTGAGACAGTTAGACACTCTTGAAAAAGTGTTTTTTCAGTGATTTCTCAAGAAAACAATTCTGTTTTTTTTAGAACCAGTAATAGGAAAGAATACGACACCAATTTTTCAGTCACATTTGGTGAAAATAATCACACTGCACAATTATTTTTAATGGAATCTAAAGCATGAATTCCAACTGAAAATGAAAGGATTGTGAAAGGATTGTACAATTTGATGGTGGCGACAAAAATGGAACCTGCATCGGTGATTGAGAAGACAAGATGAGAGAATCATAAGGATGAGGCCACCTGACTTATTCTTCAATTAATTTCATCTATGTTATCCCCATTTTGTGGAAAACTAAGGAGATCACGTCTCAAGGCCGTCAAGTTGTAGATATGGAGTCTCGAGAGACTACATGACTAATAGTACCCTTTTTCACAAATGGAAAACCCTCTCACCAACATAGATGGTCACAGTTTTACAGATGGCATCCACCACACAAACTGGCTTTCAGAAGGCAGTGGGCCTTGCTCCATGAGGTACAATTCAATGTTATGGTGAGCATAATTTCAATATTTAAGATATTTGATTATTTTGTATCTTGAATTTATCTAGATTTCATGATATATGCTTGGACATTATGCCTTTTTCCTTGCTTCACCTTGGCAGTTGATGTTGTTGCCTAGTAAGTGGTTTTCCTTAGGGATGGGTTTGCTACTGGGAAATCCCTTGATGAACCACCATACCATTCCCAACCATACTTACCACTCTACATCATTATTCCCCTCCATTTCCCCATCTCTTGGGATTTTAGGGTGTATTGACCCAAGAAGGGGTTGTCCCTCATTCTATCGGAAGAAGGGGATAAAGGCCCAGAGGGATGGATGTTGGGAAAAAGATAAAAGATTTATATAAATCTTCCAGATGCTTCGCCTAGGGATCACCCAAGAAAGAAATGAAATGATTATATTTGAGTAAAGCGGACCCACCATATAATAAATAATTCTTAAAAGATTAGTTGAAGGATAGGAGGTCTCATCACGAGTCGACCTATCACATCCATGGATAATTGGTGGTATGAAATTGTCATCATCTGATCACCAAACCAAGGAAATGGATCTCAGTTGCATGGTTGAGAGAAAGGGGGTCTCATCATGAGAAAACCTTCTCATTTCCATTAGTTTTTTGTGGGTGACATTTCCACCACCTGGTCACCATGCCAAGGAAGTGAACTTCAAACTCTCCTTATGCTATATTGAAATAAAATAAAGAAGAAATATAAAAGGTAATTAATGGGCTTGGAAAGAGGGCATTGCGGATGAAGGTACCACACACCCTCTATAAAGGAACCCATGAATGAGACACTACACCCCCTTGTATGTCATGATACCTATGTTGATTGAGTCTTAACCCCAACCACTTCATCCAATTTACATGGCTTAGAGAGGGATCTCTTGTAAAATCTCCTTGACCTAGGGAAAAATCTACCCAATAGGACACCTCGTAAACCCTCCCAGATTCAATCTTGACAAGTCACATAGTGTCTTTGAGATGTTAATTGTTTGATATAATGATATTTGATGTACATGCTTAGATGGATTATTTATTGATTGGATTCAATTATCATGATGTTATGACTTGAGATCCTTGGAGGGTGTGCTCATTTGTCTTTGTAGGATCTAGTTGGTGGATAGTTTTGGGAGAACAAGCCTAACTTGGGCTTCCATGGGGCTATAATCCCATAGGTTGGATGCCAAGGGCCCGCATGACGGATGAGAGAGATAATACTTGGAAGGCCTTGATGATGACTTGGATGACATAGCCCAGCCCTCACTTTCCAAACGATTTTCCCATGACAGAAAAAATGTCTTATTTTTTAGCTTGACGTCATGCTTTTGGGGCTAGGGCATGGTGGTGACGTTCCACTTTTTTGAAACATGGAATTTTTTAGGAGAAGAGGATCTTCACTATGATGAGAGTGATTATATGCTTGACATGTGGCCTTCGGAGGCCTACCCATCCTTCTCCAACACCAACAAATTCCTTAAAGTGGAAAAATGTAATACCCCAAGGTCGAGAAGGTCAGCGGAGGCGGGTGGATGGTAAAGTCGTTCTTGCAATGAAGGTCAGGTCTTGTGCTCAAACCAGAGAAATGACGTGGTCTAGCTGCAAAAATATTAACTGGGCCAAGCCCGCATACCTTTTTCCCAAAGGGTTGGATCCAATGGTGGAAAGCGAGGAGTTTTTCACTGTTGGGCAAGGTTCAATTCTAGTGAGGGCTTTACCTGGAGCCATGGGGACACCTTGAGGTAGTGGTCGAACGTGTGGTTCCACCTAGAGATACTATAATAAATAGTATCGTGACCCATGCACACATAAGTGGATCAAAGCCCACCCCCATGTCCTTCAACTTTTTCAAGTCCCCGAGGTGTAGGACAGTCGGTGACGAAGTGTGTTGTTAAGCCACTTCGTGATGTTAAAGTCATCGGTTCGAAACTTGCGGGGACAAAAAATACAACCATGTTAAGGGTTGGTGTGGCTCAGGCCGAGTGCGATCCCCGGGTGATTTTGACGGCTTAGATGCCCCTG
>JZKD02S0652007.1:227247-248658 GCA_000966675.3 Picea glauca | reverse complement strand
AGCCAACAGGTCCCGCACAAATTAACAAACAAAAAAAAAAAAATACCCCAAGGTCGAGCCCCTGTGAAATGTATGATGTTTGTAGGCTAGTGAGAAAAGTAATTATAAGATGGTATTATTATGTGTTTATTAGGCCGAAGAGCATAGATGCTAAGGTCAATGGGCTTGATTTGTTTATATGTAATTATGTAGATTATTAATAAAATACATCGCTACGTGTAGACCGACCATGAAGAAAGAGAAATGGGGGACTAAGATCCACTGGGTAGGGAAAGGAATGGGGCTAAAAGGCTAGGAAAGAGGGGATAATATTGAGGGATTAACCCAAGGGAATATTATAAGGTATTCCTGAAAAGTACTAAAGTTGGGAAAATAAACCTAGTTATCCTAAGTTCCTTTGAGGAGACGAACAAACTCCAAGTGGAGAGGAGCATGATCTTGAAGAGACAAGTGTCACCTAGGACTCATGAACATTTATGTGGGAAGTTCCACCTTTGTTGGGGGTTCACGAACCATTCTGGAAACCTTCCTGAGGAGTTCTATTTCACCATTGCATTTCTCTCATGATTCTGCAGGTTGACCATTCTCACCATCTTCCTTGCTCACTCTCAACATTCTGACCAATATGGCCATTTATTTTACCACGAGTTCATCCTCAGCATGTTGCGAATCCCTTGTGCAGTTCACACACGCACTGAAAAATTACATAGCCAGAGTCATTTCCTCTTTTTGAACCTCTGTAAATTGATGAGTCATCCCCTTGCCTTACCTGATTTTTGGTGGTTGTTGATTGAAGAGGTGGGTTGTCAGGATCGTGGTTGAAGAAGCAGATTGTCAAGATTGTGAGAAACTCTCTCTAGCTGAGAGAGTTTGATGGGAAGTGATTTCTTCTGGAGGGAGTATAGTACCAGCTACAAAGCTCTAAGAATTCCTGATTCGGCCTATTGTTGAAGCCATGGAAGGGAAGTGGAGCAGCCAATGGACTGTGGAACAATGTAGGTCCATATTCCCGGGGTGGGACAAACATGTGGGGAATGACAGTCTGTGAGTAGTGGGAGTAAGTAGGCTCCTTGAAGAGAATACTTCCAGTTGCATAGTGCAGTTTCCCGTAGCCTCAGCCTAGGTCTAGGATTCCTTTTCCCTGGGTGGAGTTTAGTCCCATCTCGGGGGTGACCCTTTGCTGAGCATGATGAGCAGTGTGGTCTAAGGCTGGAAGGTTCATGGAAGGTCTGCACACATTTTGGTGGTCATCTATTGAAATATAAGTACCAAATATTTGTAGATTGTGTATTGTGTAACTGTACATGTGTTGTAATTGATGAGTAATACCTATATATATCATATATTTTGTATGTGTAGGCTTACAGTTATTTCTGCATTGATATGTGTATGGTTAGAATATGTCGTCTGTATGCATATGTTGTCTGTATGTTTTAATGATTATTTCCAAATGAATAAGTGGCATGAACAAAATGTTGTATCTGTTAATTTTTGTTATATATGCATGCATACAAATTCATAAATTGGTATAAGAGAATAAAGGTTATTCGGTGGCATGGCCTGGCTTGTTGGTTTAGGGTAGGGGATGTCACGAATTGCTATCAGAGCTAAGAGAGATGTCCAAGAAGTGGAATTGCCCAGTCTGTTGGTGGTTGGGGATGTTACAATATGGTATTAGAGCCATGGTTTCAACACTGAGCATGGATGGGCCAGGAAAGTGGAAGTTGAAGAGAGGGTTTCAGAAGGAAATTGTTGTCGAAGTGGAAAAAATTGAAGTTCATAGCCTATTTTTCGACATTGAACCTGTCTTAGGCCATATAAGTGGTTATGGAATCAAAATATCAAAGAAAATTGTTGTTGAGAAGGACAAAAATTGAATTTCAGAGCATTCGAGAGTGCCAAGAGAACACCTTGGCCATGTTTGGAAGCTCAGGAGGTATAGTAGTTCAAGAAAGATAAGAAAGAAAAAAGACGGTAGTAACCATGGGTGTGGAACCACAAGGTGTGAAGGTGGGTTATGGGATCGTCTCAGGAGAAGGAGGATCCTTCACAACTGTCAGATCTAGAGAAAGGCGCATGAGGATTAATCCCTAAGTACTTCAGACTTCACGACTTCGACGAAGTTTATCATGTAGGGATGATTTTAAGGATGGAAATTTATTTTAAAATGTAGAAACCTTGGTGAATCTTATTAATCCCTCATATGCCAACCATAAATGATGGGAGATATTTTTGTAAAAATATTCAAATTTCTAAGGATTTTATATACTTTTTATAAAATTTTGGCGATTTTTAAGGTAAAATAATTTTATCCTATAAAATTTGGGTGAATCATTTTTAAAATAGCGAATCTCATTTTTGGAAAAACCATGGAAAATTAGCCCATGAGCGAAAGTTAGCCCCTAAAATCATCCATGAGTTTATGTGTGATATAGGAGAAAGGGTCGAAGCCCGAAGTTCTAAAGTCTTGAAGAGGATCTACACGATAGATCCATGGGAGGGGGGGTGAGTGTTTACCATTGGATTTGGCCAAGGACAGATCATAACCGTAGGGATAAGCCAAGAGAGAAAGTTAAGAAAGTTTGGGAGTTCGACATTCAAGAGAAATGGGGTATGATAAGGTGAAATCTCCCAAACCCCATAGTCTTGAAGTGATGTGGCCTGCTAACGTCGCTAGGGATGACGTGGACACATGGGATGTGTGCCACATGTCAGTGAGTTAAGAACATTTGTAAGATAGAAATATAGTTAGAATGTGACATATGTCACTTACCTGATCCAACCACGTGTCGTCTTTGTGTGTCTTGCCACATGGCGCTCTTGGTGGTGGAACAAGGTAGTTAAGCTTGGTGAAGAAGTTAGCTGGATCGAGCCTACATAACTTTTATCACGATCTATCAATGTCTATGGCTGGGTAGCATTGCGAAGATCGAAGTTGCGTGATAGATAATTCTACAGGGCGGTCCTGCAATCCAAACCATGGTTTCCCAAAATGGGTACATTTTAGCATGGGGATAGTTGCAGAACGATCGATGGGTTACTCCAAAAACGCCAACCCATGTTCCCACAATTTGAAAATTATAAAGTTTGATGTGACATTTTCAACATTTATTAGTTCAAGCATGGAAACCATGGGCCCCAGTGGACGCGTGGCGCCAGATCGTGAAGTTCATAGACTTGACACTCTGGAAGAAATGGTGCATGAAGGAATGGAAGGAAGAAGTTTCTGAAGTTCCATAGCGCCGAGTTGACGTGATGTAATGATGTCATCGGGGGTGATGTGGAAGTGTTCAGATATTAGCGGTTCGAGAGTTTTGGGATGTGCATATGTGAAATCCTTCGAAGTCCCGAAGCTCTGAATCTTCGAAGTCCCGGAGCTCCGAAGACAAGAGTTCTATAGTGGTTATCAGTCATTGGATGCGGGGAAGTCATAGACCGTTGACCCATCCTACTTTGTGACTTCTTTGATTTGACACTCTGAGAGATTTTTTGGAAATTTCTTTGGAAACCGCCGAAGCCGGAGTCCCCGAAGCTCTAATCCCCCTTAGATTCGAGCAAGGAATATGGATCGTAGATCCACTGTTTTTCGTACGTTGTCAGTTCATTGTTTTGTGATGTTTGGGATGTGATGAAAAAGAGAAACCTCTGAAGTTCTGGAGCCCCAATGTCCCAAAGCTCTGGATAAGTGCCTATCATCCTAGTGTTTGGTCATAGACTGTGGTCACATGAGATTAGGGGCCAAAGAAAAGGGCTAGTGCCTAAAAATTGATTTCAAAGAAAAGGGGGATTAGAGAAGGACTTTTTGGGGTCTCGAATCGTACGAAATTGTACCTAAAAATGTAAAGAAGGCCTATGTACCTTACGAGAGGATCCAACATGAGTTCGAGAACAAAATTCATCTCCAGAAGAAGATCACCTGTGCAAAGATCAGCTCACAGGAAAGACAATTTTCGGATAGCCATTAAGGTTAAGGTAGCTCACACAGCTATGGTGAAATAAACTACAGGAGCCATCGATCTAAGGAAAAAATAAATCGTGACCCTCGAAGCATGAATTCAACATAAAGCCACAACAACCATCAGATCTGGGAGTTGCAAAGGGGGACCGTTAGATCAACATTAGATAAAGTCCTGACCATCGAATCATCACAAGTAAGATACATGGTGGAGATAATTTGCGGAGATTAGGGGAATAAATAAAATCCGTGCGGGTTTAACCTCCACAATCCTCCTAGACCTTCGATATGTAGATTCAACAAGATCAAGGGTTGGCATCAATTCCACTGTAGGCGAGAATTTTCTATTGCGGAACTCGGGAAAGGAGATAAATGTCATGCTAGTTGGGACTTCGCAATCATCCCTGATCATATATCTCCACTCCATTTCAAGCACGACCGTCAATCCTCGAGAGGAGCTCAGCGTCTGAAAATTGAGCGAGGTCATAACCTCGATCACCTGGGTCATATTTATAGGTCCTTTGGGCATACAAGAAGAACTAGGTTCAATGCCTCTGTATTAAAATAATGGTTATGTGGATATTCGATCCCGTTAGTGATCGAATCTGAGAGTTAAGACAATTCTTGGAACACCTATTTTAGTGTTTACAATGCAGTTACAAAAGAAGACTACATAGAAGGGTTTTAGGATGGGAGGTCCTGCGTCAACATATTTCTGCTCAGGACTCAGAATTGAGCAAGGAAGAAATCGTCATAAAGGTCTTGGAAAGAGGATTCCAAGTATTCAACCATAATTAAGGATTGAGCAGCTCAGATTACAAGAAGTCAGAAAGAATATTGTGGGTGACCATAAAAGAAAAATTATGCCTATGTTACCAAAATGGTATATTGTGGTTCTAGATGACAAATTTTGATGTATGCTTGTTTTCAGATCTAATGATTACATTTAAAACGAAAAAAAAAATTCCTAGAGATGTCTACAAATCAAAGAAATAAGGAAAACGACAACTCTTCACTTTACATTTGATATATTTAAGAAGTTATTGGATCAGATGTTGGGTCCAATAAGCAACATAGAAAACTAGAGTAAAATTATGGTTCATGGAAGACCTATTCTATACAGATTGATATATATATATATATCAGAATGCTAGTATTTTAATAAAGAAAGATGAAATGTGTGCATGGACAAAGTGAAAAAATCTCCAAATTTCAGACCTATAGTTTGAAGATAGCAACCCCGGTATTTCTATCAGAATGCGCAGTGGAAGCATTATATGAAGGTCATCAAAGGTGACATGTTGGAAGTTGAATATGCATGTTAGAACGAAATCAGATGGGTTATGAAAAGAGAAAGTAATAATTCATCAAGCAAATCCAAGTGTTGATATGCTCAGTCATGGAAAGGATAAATCAAGTACATCAAGAAGGAATTTGGTGTTAACTATCCAAGGTTACTTAGAGAACATGATTGGAAATATAATTGGGTCATGTAGGAGTTGGATCAGATGGATCCAAGTAATAATGGGATGCTAGAAATTAATATCAGCATAATATGTAGTTGCAAGTCCATGGACATCCTAATATAATGGAAGAAGAAATCATGAGGTAAATATCAAGAGGAAAATCAATAATAGTAGAGGATTGTTGATGAATTCCAAAGGTATTGAATATATTTCCACAATAGCATGGAGATGTCAAGCCAAGAAAGACTTCAAAAAGAAATGAGTCTCTGTAGAGAGTCTGTAAGGAACCATGAAGAAGAAATTAGTTCTATGCATGGTTTTAAATGAAAAAGAGATGGTTCCTGAGAAGAATCCATCTCAAGGAGGCATATGTTATATCCCTAGAGGTTGGAGGTATCACTTGAAATTATGAAATAAATTAAAATAAAAATTAAGTACTTTTAATTGATTCTATGTAGATAGTGAAGGAGGCATATGTGCATCCTTACAGTATGCTAGAGATTGGCTAGGCAAGCCAAGTTTGAGGCTAATTGGAAAGGAGAATAGAAGAGTGCAAGAAAACTCAAATACTAAAGTACTATGTCAGGAAAGGGCTGAAGTAGTTCTGTCTGAAAAGTAAATGGATGTTGAAGATCCAAAGTCTATAAGACAACATGATTGGAATTATAATTAATCCTAGTATGAGTTGGGATAGATGGATCCAGGAAATAAATAAAATATGAAGGTTAATATTAGCTTAAGCATTAGGTTGGAAAAGAAAAGGCAACCAAGAGTGATTTGGCTAGAAAGCGCTCAGGTCATAAATAATCATGCACAGTGGTTACAGTGAGAGCACATGAAGATTCAAGAATCCAGAAGAATGGAATACTTCTGGGATCAACAAGGAAAAATGATATAGGGAGAAAGAAGTTGATGCAATTACTGTAGCAACAAGTATGTTATGGCTTGTTGGGATATCCATAAAGAGAGAATTCTTGCATGTTTGCAAGTGTTGCCGATGATGTTTCTAAAAATGGAAGGAAACAACATGAAGCTGTAATGTTGATTATAAGACGGATAAGAAGCATGACAACTTCTACTTTCATCAACTAATCAGGTAGCATCAAACTCATTTAATGATGGCTATGCAGGTAAGTATTTCTGTTTTGAAATTATGTTTCATAATTTCCAAAAGGAAATTCATGTAAGAATTTCCCCAGATTGAATTTTTATAATACGCAGTATGGTAAAGGCTAGAGGCATGTTATAGTTATCAAAGCTTCTTATCTTTTGAATGCACACACTGACATAGTATCATGTTATGTTAATTTGGTTATGAGGTAATAACCAAAGAAATAAAAGATAAAAACTTGTTATAGGAATGATGCCAAGAAATCTAGTCATGTATAAGACCAGGACATGGTTTGATATGGAAAGGTATGGATATAGAAAGGTTACGTACCACACAAATACCCAATGCACTTCCTACCTTTAAGTAACATTTTTTCTAACACTAATTCACACCACATAATTATATTCTTGGTGTAGAGTTTGGGTCGAAAAGGAAGGCATCCAAATAATTGAGAAGACAATGGGAAGTGTGTGGATGATGTGTCAAGACATTGGCTAGATTTCCAATTTATGGATGGTGAGATATATGACTTAGATAAGGATCATTCTGAAAATCAATGCAAAGGTGCATTGCATAAATAGGCATTGAGAGTTTCACTCATGCCTAGTAAGTGGCAGAGTTGAACTCATACATGATAGAATTGTATACTTAAATGCATTTCCTGAATGTGTTTTGTGAGTGCATGCATATATATTATTGGATAGAAATAATTATACTAACGGATTAATTGTTGCTAACTCATGGATTTGAGAACATTTCAGGAGCTTTTAGACATTGCAACAGGAAAGTTGCAAGTCAATTAGTCACATGGACATTGACTAGAATAAAGTTTTTGTTCAGAAAAAGGAGTAATGAATTTACTGATATTAATGAGGAACATGCATATGCATAGAATGGTAATTCATTTTATCCAATAAATTGTTTGGAGTTGTGATTGAATTGTTAGTCATGGACAATTCTCAAAACACTTCATAAGGTTTTTGTACATATTTCAATGAGAGTATGATGTACAGGAAATAATGACAATTTGTTGGTTGAATGCAACATAGAAGCATTATAGGAAAAATGGTATTCAACATGATGCTTGTTGAAATCCATAAGGAATACTGCATCCTATTAATATTGCAACAACAATGAAAACAAAATTATGAAAAAGAATTTCATATTTTGGGAAAAGTGGAATTCCTTATGAAATTAATTTGATTTCTAAATCAATTCTTTTATGTTCTCTCATGATAACTGCATGTGTGTGATGCAGATGACATAATAATGATCAAACTTGGAATGCTGGAAAGAAAAACTACTATTGAGGACACTAAATCCCTATAATTGTAGAACCTTGGTGGGGTTCTGGTAATGGGTTAGCGCTCTCCTTGTGTGTGAAAGCCTTGGAAAGATGGATCACTGAAGGATTGTGTAGCAGTGAAGGGATGCCTGAGCATGGAAGGGCGAGTGCAACAAGGAGGAAGAAACTCAAGGATGCTTATGGAATGGTAGCTTCCATAAGGAGGGTGTGTCAAATGGAAGAGTGAGATGAATTATTTTTGGAAGCAGCTCTATGGAATAGAGAAACTAAATTCTAGTTGCAGAATGAATACCAGAATTGGTGCTGGAAAGTAGAGAACCAGATGGATATCGAGCTTCCAATAGCTAAAGCTTGGATATTTTTAAAGAATTTGAATGGTACATGATATATAATGCACTAAGGACATTGCATAAATAAGGGGAGGGGATTGTAATACCCCAAGCCTAAGCCCCTATGAAATGTAATGATGTTTGTAGGTTGGTGATCCAAGTAATTAAAAGCTGGTAGGCTTATGTGTTTATTAGGCTGAAGAGCCTAGATTCTAAGGTCAGTCGGCCTAATTTTTGTATATGTAATTATGCAGGTTATTAATAAAATACATCGTTGCATGTAGAACGACCATGCAGAAAGAGTTATGGGGGAATAAGCTCCACTGGGTAGGGAAAGGAATGGGGATGAGAGGCTAGGAAAGAGGGGATAAGATTGAGGGCTTAACCCAAGGGAATATTATAATGTATTACTGAAAAGTACTAAAGTTGAGAAAATAAACCCAGTTATCCTAACTTCTTTTGAGGAGAGGAACAAACTCCAAGTGGAGGAGCTTTCTCCTAGAGATCCAAGTGTCACCTAGGACACGTGCAGATTTATGTGGGAAGTTCCACCTTATTTGGGGGTTCACAAACCATTATGGCCACCTTCCTGAGGATTTCTCTCTCACCATTAAAACTCTCTCATGATTCTGCAGGCTGACCATTCTCACCATCTTCCTTTCTCTCTCTCAACATGATGACCAGTCTGGCCATTTAGTTTTCCATGAGTTCATCCTCAACATTTTCACCATCCCTTGTACAGTTCATGCACGCACTAAACAAGTAAGTAGAGAGCGTCATTTCTACATTTGTGAACCTCTGTAAATTGTCGATTCGTCCCCTTACCTTACTTGATTTTTGGTGGTTGTGGATTAAAGAGGTAGGTTTCCAGGCCCATGGTTGAAGAAGCAGGTTGTCAGGCCTATGAGAAACTCTCTCCAGGTGAGAGATTTTGTTGGGAAGTGATTTCTCCTGGAAGGAGTCGAGTACCAGCTACAGAGCTTTGAAAATTCCTGATCTGGCATGTTGTTGAGGCCCTGTAAGGGAAGTTGAGAAGTCGATGCACTATGGAACAATGAAGGTGCATATTCCCAGGGTGGGATAGGCATGTGGGGAGTGCGAGTCCATGAGCAATGGGCGTAATTAGGCTCCTTGGAGAGAATCCTTCCAGTTGCACAGTGAAGTTTCCCGTAGCCTCAACCTAGCTGTAGGATTCCTTTTCCCTGGGTGGAGTTTACTCTCATCTTGGGGGTGACCCTCTACTGAGCATGATGAGAAACACGGTGTAAGGATGGGAGGTTTGTGGAAGGTCTGTATGCACTTTGTTGGCCATCTATCGAAAGATAAGTACAAAATATCTGTTGATTGTATATTGTGTAACTGTACATGTGTTATAATTGATGAGTAATACCTAGATCTATTGTATATGTTGTATGTGTAGGATTATAGTTATTTCCGAATTGATCTGTGTATGGTCAGAATATCCCTTCTATATGCATATGTTGTCTGTATGTTTTAATGATTATTTATGAGTGAATAATTTGTATGGACATAATGTTGTATATGCTAATTTGGGTTAGATATGCATGCATATAAATTCGTAAATTGGTATCAGAGCATAAAGGTTATTCGGTGGCATGGCTTGGCCTGTTGGTTTAGGGTTGGAGATGTCACGAATCAGTATCAGAGCTAAGAGATATGTCCAAGAAGTGGCATTTCCCGACTTGTTGGTGGTTGGAGACGTTATACAAAACGTTCCCTAAAGGGGTGATGTCCTTCTAAATTAGGGTTTTATTTGTGCAAAAGTGAAATTTTAAAGAAATTCTTTAATATTATTTTGTAAAAGAGGAAATAATAGGGTTGTTAACCCCTAATATTGTGTTTTACCCTAAAGTATGTGGACAAACTATGTTAGTTACATTTTGTATAAATAGATATCATAAGATCTCATTTTTATCATAACTCTCCCTCATTGTGAGAGGATTTGGTTTGAAATTTTTGCTACACTTGGCTCTTTTTATCTCTTGTGCACTTTTTTATGACTATATTTATGAATGGTTGATAGAGGAGTAAGGTGCTAGCCTTGAATGATGTTTTCTAGCTCTTATGGTGGATTGTTTTGGCATTTCTCTTGATCCTGGTATGGTGTTTTACTATTATGCTATAATTTTTTTAAGTCAAGTATTGATATGCTAGGATATAGGTGGGAATTACAAGGGAATACACCCCCACCATAGTATTAATCATTGTATGTTTCATCTCATTGACTATACAAGGGTTTTCTAAGAGAAGTATAAGGGCATACACCCTCTTAGCCTAGACCCTAGTTAGAGAAACTTGCCTTGGGAAGTAAAAGAGATTACACCCCAAATGAGGTATATTCTCTATCTCTTTGCTTATTTGAATCCATTAAACCAATTTTAAAGGCACTATCCATACCTTTTTTCATTGGAGATATAAAATCACTGCCTTGGGAAATGCAGTTTTTGATCTTTTGAAAGATTTCTTGCTTGAAGTTGGTTGGCCTCATTGAGAGGAGTCTTCCCCTACTAGAGAGTCCCCTCTCTCCCACTACTTCTTCATTATTTTACAAAATTACATATTCATGCATTAGGGATGTATAAACCCTAACTTGTTTGCTTGAATAACTCTCTTATCAACCATTGGATTTTGCTCAAAGTTTGCACACCTTTTCTCCTTGGTCCAACACACTTTTTGGAAACGTTTGAGGGAATTTCAGTGGTTGATTTTTTTTATGTAATATATTGAGTGTTACAGCCATAAGTCTGACACAATTTTATGCAGACAAGTGTTTACAACATCCTTATCATTTATTGCTAGAATATTGGTTTTTCATCCTGAGTTTAGCTAGTCATTTACTAGTCGTTCTATTGCATTTTCTACTTGATTTGTAGAATTTATTGAGCATATCATAGTACCATTTTATTGCTGATATATACTGTTATATATTTCTGAAAATTAGGGACAACAATGTTAACTTTATGATCCAACTAACATACATCATTGAAAGGTGTCTTTTCTTGTGTCTTGAGCAGGTATTTCACCTTTTCTAGGTTAGTCAACATACTTGGCAACCCTTGGACCTTACCAAGAATTCATTACACTTATTTAACTCCACTTAGACTTGAAATATAGGGGATTCACTTCCATTCACCTCCATCTCCATCTCAATCCCCCTAGGGTCATCGAGATCGCCTCCCTAGAGTTACCTAGTCACCCTTGAAGTGTGGGACCTACATCGAGGTGTCATTGGGTGTAGGATTCCAAAGTTGTAGAATTTTCTTTGCGGTTGGATCAAGATTTTCCCAACCTACAACTTGCACTATAAAATTTTGGCACCGATGTCGGGGAAGATTTTGAATCTTCTGCATACCCTAACAACATTTTGGTAAGCTATTCCAAATCCTTTCCCTTAGCTTGCCTGGTGACTCCACCCAAGGGATGTTCCCTTTTCAACATTTCTTGATGAGTTCACTTTGAAACTCATCTAACAACTCCACCTTCCCAAAATCCTTCTTTCCCCAAACCTTTTACCCCTGGGAGGTTCAATCATTCTAAGGTTTACCAAAGAAGGCCTCCTCTCAAGTCTCCCATTGCTAAAATCATTTTCCATAATACCTTTCCTCTGGTTCCATTGGCTCTCCCTTGGGAAAAGGACCTCTACAAACTCCTTAACATGACTAATATCCAAGGTTACCCTAACAAAATGGCAACATAAGTCAACATTTTGTTTCCAAATTTCCCAAGAAACAATGTGATAACTATCGAAGACCACATTTGTGTCATGGGACGGGATATGGACAATCCAGGTATTGATCACGAAGATGTGGCCATGAGACTATTCACTTCATCATTGACTGAAGAATCCCTTGATTGGTTCAAAGGACTCCCAGATTGTTAGCACTAGAAGTCACTCTCCGATTGCAGAGAGAGTAAGCCTAGTACCCATCAGTTTGTATTTCACAAATAATTTTAAAGAAGTCAAATGGAAAGGAGACTCAAGATGATATCGCTTTAACTCAGAAAACTGGACTGGTATGCACAGGAAAGTGAGGTCTTGATCAAATTCAGTTAGTAAGTTGGATTAAAGGTGAATATAAGGAAGACTTGGTGAGGAGAATGTAGAGGTCTTCTATGGACATCAGGTCTTCCAACAACCTAAGGAGGAAAAACTCAAACACAAGATTCTCTTGGATTCAAAGTTTCAGACAATGAAGTATATTTAAGCAACACAGTCATAACAACATAATGATCAAACATACATCACGATGCAGCTACAACAACTCGACTGGATCATCCATGCCCAAATTTTTCAGTGTGAGAGGGAAAAAGATAACAAAATGAACTGATTAAAAATGGTCACAATACTATTGAAATCAAACCTTCAAAACAACAACATTCAACCCTCGACTGGATTCTCCATGCCCCAGTGTTCTAACACAACTTTTATAGAGAGATGGAAAGAAGTTGACTTATACTAAACAGGAAATCTCAAATCCTATTACATAACAGATAGCCAAAGCTTTCATCAAAGATTTATAATGTGGGAGCTTAGCTCAACCATCGACCATTACAAAATATCAAAATGACTCCATGCTAAAACCTCTGATTTGTGAAACCGTGAATCCTTGGATCTGGTGCCATGCGTCCCTCTGAATCGGATGGCTCCTACTGATTTTCGAGTTTCAAGAGGGACCTGCAGATGAGTCGACTTGCTGACAATACTTTTGAGCTTTCCATTTATTGGGTAAATGATGTTCAACCATCGCTCCCCAACTTCATTAACTGTATTTATTAGGGTCTAGATAGGCTTGAGTCAACTCAGCACCTGAAAACGTGACGACCTTACCCTTCTCTTGGCCATCTAGATGTGCGTTGGATGTTGATGAGGATCTAGCGCAAACAGAATGAAAGATGGTTGGACGACGACTAGGCGTGAGGCTGTGGTGACAAAATGACGAATGAGAATACGCAGGCATCAACATGCAGGAGATGAGGTGGAAGAACGAGGATATGTGTTAACATTAGGCTCCATGGGGGATCGAGTCCTCCCTGTGAGACTCTAAGAACTCTTTTTGTAGTTTCAGTTCCTTAATATTGGGCTATGGAGTCATGCTAAAAAACATTCTGTTGAGGAATCCAGGCCGAACCACACACTATTCTTCTTATAGAGATAAATAAAACACACCTGCTCCTGATAGAGGTTATTTATGTACAAAAACCTAATCTAACTTATTTTTACAAAGCGATAGGTGAAAGCAAACTTCCACCAAAGCCACCCAGACTGTCTGGTAATATGATCCTTTTCTTTACTGCAGATAATCCACAAAAGGATAAGGAAGTATGGCAGCAAAATGAGGACATGGCTTGGAACACTGACTATACCCTCAAATGATGATAAGGTGAATAAATCTGTAGGCTCTAATGATTTTGGAAAACACAGCTCCATATATAATCCCACAAGGTCACAAAATTTGTAATCAGGGGAACTCAACTGGTATGAAATTAACTCATGTCCTTTATTGTGGCTCACCCATCGTGTGATGTTCTCAGAGTGCACAGGTGGGTGGAGAACTGATGCAGGCTGGCTGATACCAGGTGATACCTTCTCAATTGCAGGTTATGGATAGGAGATAAATTTCCCACTAAGTTCCTCCTTTACATGTTGTTATGTGTTTTCTACAAGTCTAGGATAGTTGATTTCCACCTGATTATTTTCCTTAATTAATAAAGGAAAAGGCTCTATAGTGTGGTATTGGAAACCTTTCATAACACTATACTCGCCTGTGAGTATTGGTGAAGTAATGCAATTTGAAAATTTCAGAAAATATGAAATGTATGAAATGTATGACTCCATGTATATGGCCATAGGATCATGAATAATGTGATAGAATCTTGGCTGCTTTAGAAGGCCAGGCCACTCCTCTGTAAAATTATCTTTGTTTGTAAATAAATTCCCTCCTTGTTCTTTTGAAACCAACTCTTAATCATCAACAATTGTCGTCTCTTCTTCATAAGAATGATCACAAGATAAAGGTGCAGCAGGATTTAGAACGTCATAACTATGATCAGCCAAGAACATACAGGTATCTATGAAATCAACCACTACTACATGCTCAAAATGTTCTGGAAACTGATCATAATATTGATATGCATTCCTACCCATAGAAAAATATGAAAATGTTGAAGAACCTGATTCTAATTTTGAATCATACCTACTTCCTTGTTGTTGTTCAAGATCTGATTCATATTCACTATCTTCTTGCTCATAATCTAAAAAAAAATTGGCAGTCTTCTTGATCATGTACATGCACATTTTCGAGATATGTCTTCCTATGAACCCAATTGCTAGCCCTGATGTTCTCTTCAACCTCTAAAATATCTTCAAACAGATGTCTTAACAATGAATATTTCCTTTCCTTCAGGAGAAGGACAAGCTTTGAACGTTGAGCCATGACATAGTACACCATGGCAGCAGTCTCTGTGGGTATGATATCCATAGGAATACTATGATAAACATTGTAAAACCTCTTGTTGAAGAAAACCAAGGCTCCCTCTTCCCCTCTCCTCGAGGAATTAAACTAAAACTAGTATTGATCAAGGGATTTGTTCTCACCCCAACACTTTAAAAAATCATGGCATAGCTCGGTCCAAGAACCAATAGAACCGACCTCCAGACATCTAAACCACACAAAAACATCTTCAGATAGGGAATGTGAGAATAGCCTCATGGTAACATCATCATGAACAATATCAAACTGATCAATAAAGTTCTCAAAGGCCCCCAAGTGCCTCTCAGCTGTAACATGATCCTCCCCAGAAAAATGAGGAAGATACTCAAAGGAATCAAGAGGATAAGAGTTAAGGCGATATGGAAACCTCAAAGGTTTAAACAACTAGTGGATCTTAACATACAAGGAGAAGATGATGTATTTTTGGGTAAGCAAAAAAGGGTTGGAATAGACAAAAATAGTTTTTTTTGTGGCCATACTTTTATCAGCAGTTCTGGAGCAGGATGGAACAGTTCCAAAAGAAGTGATGGAACGTGTATATTTCTCATCGAAATATAAAATATTTTTTTCTTAGGATATATATATATATATATAATGTGAAAAACTTGGGAGCTCTATAATTACTCAAGGTCTGACTTTTACTAAAATATCTCCATTTAAATCTTTGCATGGTCTACACTTTCAATCTCCATTTCCATGGGATAGTGTGTCATTGTGTGTAAGAGAAAAGCATAATAAGACATATTGAGATCAATTACTATGTAATATATCATTTATTCAATACCTTCCTCATATCACTTCTTAATGATATGATGTAGTATATATGTTATATAATATCTTAACAATTGTTTGTTGTTATTATTCAATGCCTTTATCACTAAACATTGTTACCTTGTTATTATTTGAATTCATAATGATGAAAATTTCAAAGTGTCAAGTTCATCTTAAACATATATATATATATATATATATATATATATATATATATATATATATTATCATCTAAAAATTTCACATTCCTTCCTGGAACCAACATAGATCCATTTTAAATCATGATCTATCATGATTTGAGACGGATCAAATCCCACGAGGTGCAGACGTTTCTTCATGTTTTTCACTCTAAAATGAGGTTTGCACCTCTAGGAATTTGATCCCTCTTAGCAAGTGATAGATCTGATTTAAGATGGATCTACATTGGTTGTAGAAAGGATTTGTGGAAGAGGGACTCTAGAGAAAGGATCTCTGAACATAATGAAGCCAATGTGATGCAGTAGGAAGATGGGAGATAGTACCCAAATGGGAGGAGGATGGGAGAGAGACATGGCACCCTAACATCATGGGTCGAGCTAATGAGCCTCACTGGCATCCCACATTTATTATGAGTTCATATCTCAAGGTGGAAAATCCTATCGGAATAATTTTGATAATAATTAATATAACCTTCATTGTATTTCTCTTTAATTTTTTTTTCTTTTCCATATTTTATATTTTTTAATTAGAAAAAATAATTAAGTATTACAAACAATATTCACCATCTGATTTTTTTACCTAAACCTTGATATGATAATATATATACTCTCAATGTGAAAATAATTTAATACAATGTATGAAGGGTGGAATGATCATCCCCGTAAAGGTCTTTGAGTTGCTAATAAAATTCAAGCGAATGAACCAAAACAAATTCTCTTCAACAATTCTAATTTGCAAATTAACAAACCACCTCGCATGTGGAAAATTGTTTAGAACTCGCATAAAAGTTTTCAATAATATATAGATTCTATGTGTTGGGTATGCATTAGAGTATTTGGATGTTTATTGAATGTATTGTACTTTGGAATGGAAGCAAGGGGGTAGCCCTGCCCTCGCCCCGTGTTTAGGGGTTCAGGGGTGTAGCCCGAGATAAAATTTATTTTGGGTTGTTTTTTTTTTCTTTTTCTTTTGGTGTTTTTAGTGAATGGTTTTTCGACCAGTTATAATGTAATTCTAGTCAATAAATCTAATCCACATCAACAGTTTAGGGTTTTGTATACTACGAGATCCTATATATTATATTGAAATTAAGAAGTTAATAGAATGAAAGATAGAGGTATGACTCTAAACATTTGTTGGTTTTCCTCGTTAATGGTTTGCAGGGTCACTTTCTAAGTACTATGTGTGATTTTTGTTGTTTCCTTTCTATTATAAATAATATGTATGCACATTTCCATATTGTAAAATTTTTAAAACCTGCATTACATTTGGTATCAAAGTCAGGTTATTGGCTTCAGGAGATGTGTTTGTTGCTAAGGGTTCGGTTATCTCAGGTCTGTGATAAACCTGGTTTAAATGGGAGCTTTGTAGTTGTGATTCTTGCGGTGAAAGAAAATGGCAAGGAGTTAAAAATAGAGATCAAGAAATTTAATGGGAAAAAAATTGATATTTGGAAGATGAAGATGGAGGATCTTTTGATAAACAAAGATTAGCAAGTCACAATGGATCCAGGTATTGCACCTATAGGTACGTTGACAAAATATTGGATGAAGTTTGATATGAAGGAAAAGAGCACAATTCATTTTTGTCTTTTATATTTAGTGTTACTAAATATCTTAGGAGAAGCTGCAACTAAAGAAGTATGGGATAAGTTAGGGGATTTGTATCAAGTCGTTGGTAAACAAACATTTCATACGAAAGAAGTTGTACCTCCTGAAGATGAACGATGGAGACTCAGTGACATATCATCTAAATTCCTTCATTACTATGGTAATTTAGTTGTTGTCCATGGATACTAAAATTTCAAATAAAGATAAGAACATTAGTTTACTATGTTCATTGCAAGATTTGTGGGATAGCCTATTTGTAGTTATTGGTAGTTATGTGACCACATTAATGTTTGATAATGTTGTTTCATCCTTATTATTGGAATAAATGAGGATGAAAACAATGGATAGTCAAAGCATAGATTCTTTATTTGTAAGAAGTCATACCATGGTTAGAAATAAAAATTAGTCTTCAAGTGGGAAATATCAATCTAGAGGTAGATCTAAATTTCTAGGAAAATCCTTAAATAAATGTTGGAAATGTGGTGAAGTTGGGAATTTAAAGAAGGATTGAAAATAAAAAATCATTCATAGAGAGAAATGATCTAATGATGTTCCTTCCATAGAAGAGAAACCCTTCTCAGAAGAAGGAGGGTATGTGTTCTTTGCTTCTTCAAGGACACATGCAAGTCATGATGTATGGTTGATTGATCCAGGTTCCTTTTCTCATATAACTCCCCAAAGGGAGTGGTTCTGTGAATATAAAAATTATAATGGAGGTGAAATTTTTCCAGGAGATCACTCAATAGCTAGAATCATAGTACCTGGAAAGGTCAAGCTGTAGCTCATGGATGAAAGGATTAGAACACTCCCTAGGGTTTTCCACATTCTAGACCTACCTAGAAACTTGATATTTGTAAGAAAGATCAATGATGCATGTGTACATGTTGTGATTGAAAAGGAAACATGTGAAATGGTTTGAGGAGAAATGGTGTTGATTATGGGAGTCTTCAATGAAACTCTATATAAGTCATTGAGAAGAACAATCAGTAATTGGTGTAAAATTTCTAATGTTCCTGAGGGTGAAGATGATAAAACCCCTAGCTTTTGGAGAAAAGGAAATGTTGTGGAATCAAAGACTGGGATATATTGGAGTGACGGTTCTTCTAAAACTACATGTTAAAGATACTGTTGAAGCTATGTCTGAATATACACTAGATTTCGATTTTTCTGAACATTGCATATATGGAAAACATAACCAAGTAAAATTCTCATATGCTTCTATTAGAGGAAAGGGGATCTTAGAGTTAGTAAATGGTAATATGTTTCGAACTGTGCCTATTCCATCACTAGGTAAATATGTGTATTATATTTTGTTCATTGCTGATTTCTTGATGAATACATGGATTTATTTCCTCCGAAATAAATATGAGGTATTTGATAAATTTCAAGATTTTAAGGGTTTTATAGAGAATCAGGGAGAGAAGAAAATAAAGGAGTTGAATATAAATAATGGTGGAGACTTCTATGGGAATGAATTCAATAAGAAGTGTGATATATAAAGGAAAAAGTCTACTCTATACACTCTGCAACAGAAAGGGGTTGCATAAATGATAAATAGGACCCTCATGGAAAAATAAAGTACAATGCTCAATAATGTTGGGTTAGGACAATAATTTTGGGTAGAGGCAATGGGTATTGCATGTTACCTAGTAAATGAATCACCTTCATCACTGTTGGTGGACAAAAATCCATATGAGGGATGGAATTGTAAGAGACGACCTCTTAAACATTATAGGATGTTTGGTCATGATGTTGATGTACATGTTCCAAACGGAGATATGAGTAATATGGATAATAAAGCTAAAAATTGTATCCTATAATAAATATCGTATAAAAGATTATAAACTTTGGAACCCAAAAACAAGAAGGTTATCTACAATAGGGATATTGTCTTTAGAGAGGTTAAATATGTTCCCAAATAGGAAGTCCCACCAAAATAAAAAGATATAGAGACAATAGAATTTGAGTTCAAGGGTGAAAAAATTGATTCAATAGAAGAAGAAGAACCTCATACTCCAGTGTTGAGGAGATCAGTTTTGGAAAGAAAAGAACCATAAAGGTATTCTCCACCTAATTTTTATTCTAATTTTTCTTTGTCTATTGCTCATTATGATCCCAAAACTATTGGGGAGGCAATGGATTATGAGGATGGGCAAGTCTATAAGAAGGCCACGGTTGAAGAAATGGCTTCTTTGGATAAAAATGAGGATTGTGAGCTATTTGAGATTTCGATTGGAAGAAATCTCATTGGTAGAAAATGGATCTTTAAGAATAAGTTGAATTCATAAGGTAAAGTGGAGAAGTATAAATCTTTCCTAGTAGAAAAGGGATATTCCTAGGTAGAGGGAATTAATTCTAGTGACATTTTTTCCCTCGTTGTTAAATTGACTTCAATTAGATTTCTTTTGATATTGAAGTGGAACAAATGGATGTAAAGACAACATTCCTACATGGAAATCTTGAAGAATAAATATACATGACACAACCATAAGGTTTTGTAGTGAAAAGTATGAAATAGATAGTATGCAAGATGAAAAAGTCCATGTATGGGTTAAAACAATATTCAAGGATGTGGCATCAAAATTTTGGTACCTATAGTTTGGGACATGGTTTCACAACGAGCAAAGATGATCATTTTTTTTTTCAAATTAATTGGAGATCATTTTAATTTTGTGGTGATGTATATTGATGATATGTTGTTGTTTGAAAAGAACCAAGAAATCACCAAGATGGTAAAAACCCATTTGTCTTCCAAATTTGATGTGAAATATCTTGGTGCTGCAAATTTTATTTTGGGCATGGAAAATAAAAGAGATCAATGAAACATAAAACTCAGGTTGAATAAGAGAAAATATGTTGAGACAATATTGTAGAGGTTTAATATGTAGGAATGTAAACCAATGAAGGTCCCTATTCCCGTAGGTGTCAAGTTATATGGAGATTAGTGTCCCAAGACACATGAAGAGGAAGAAGACATGTCGCGTGTTCCTTATGCTAGTGTTGTTGGTAGTTTGATGTATGCAATGATTTGTACTAGATTTGACATTACACATTCACTCGAATTTTTGATCAGGTATATGCCAAAACTAGTGAAGAAGCATTGTATGAATGTAAAGAGGGTTTTCAAGTATTTGCATGACACTACATATTATGTAACTTTCTATGAAGGAAGACATGGTGCAGACAAGTCTTGGACATACATGGATTTTTTGATGTAGATTAAGCTAGATATCCATATCACATAGTCTCTACAGGTAGTTATGTGTTTAACCTATTTGGAAGAGAAATTAGTTGGATGAACAAGAGATAGTTTGTAGTTTTTCTCTCAACTACAGAAGTTGAATTCATTGAAGCCACTCATGTAAGTAAGGAAGTTGTATGGTTACAAATATTTTGTTCAAGTATTGGGTTTGTACAACAAGTTTTAATGTTAGATTGTGACAGTTAAAGTGCAATCTTTATGGCAAAGAACCCAACTTATCATTCGAAGACAAATCATATTGATGGTCAGTATCACTTTGTAAGAGACATGGTTGAAGACAAGAAGGTGTTGGTGGTGAAGATGGACAGTTTGAGGAATGTTGTTGATTCATTGACAAAGTCTGTGAGCACTGAGAAGTTTTCTTGGTGTAGAGAAACAATGAGCATTGCTACAATGGATTGTTGATCATGTAATTGTGTGGCCACCTATATGCAAAGAAAAGAACAAGTAGAAGAATGTTGGGTATGCGTTATATTCTTTGCATGAATAGCCCATGAAGTATACATTGGAGTGGGAGAAAGAGACTTATGGGCGTAGCAACCGAGAAAAAAAAATTCAGTTGTTTTTTGGTCACATTTTGGCCTATTTTTGGTGTTTTAGGCCAATGGTTTTTCCATCCATTGTAATGTAATTCCTGTCAAGTAATATAATATGGGTCAATGGATTAGAGTTTTGGATGCCGAAAAATTCTCTATATTGTATTACAGTGGTAAAATTAATACAATGAATCTTAAAAATGCATCTCTAAATATTTATTTTTTTGGGGTTAAGATTTTTCAAAATAAATTTTTGAATACTATGTGTGAGTGCTATTATTTTCTTTATATTTTATATACTATAAACCTACACTATTTTATTAAATTTAATGATATAGTTTATATATTTATTAAT
>JZKD02S0652007.1:208405-227197 GCA_000966675.3 Picea glauca | reverse complement strand
ATAAAATAATAATTCTAAACATCTAAATATAAAATTGTATATGTAACAAAGCAATTACTCTTCATTTTTTAATTATTTGCAAAAACCAATATGATTTTGTGAAAATTTCCATGCCCACACATTCATTGAAGCAAAGCTATAGATCAAAATTTGAGAAAAAAATTCGACAAATTTAAGACAATAAAGAAAAACAAAGGGGGTGTTCGTTGTACTATCAACTTATTCTCATAAACCAAGAGAATAATATGAACATGCCAAAATAAAGACTATGCAATGTATCTTTATTGGATCAATATGTGATAGGTTTCTTGTCTTAAACCTTGCAAACTTGTGTATGTGACGTTTTGTTTCCAAAACCTTCTAAACTTGTATGTTTCCCGTTATCTTGCATGTCACAGTTTCCAAGGAAAAATTCTGCCTAGTACATATCTCTTTTTTAAACGCCAATTGAAATAGTCCATTAAAGATACCACTCGCCTTTAAGTATCCTTTACACCTGGATTGAATGAATCCATTCAGTGACAACACCTCTCATCCGAATTAACCAGACGAGTGCTTTTGGTACAATTATTGCAAAGTTTGTCTCCTATGATTCACAGATTTCTCTTAATCACCATCAGACAACACATACTTTGGCTTGGAATTCAAGCATGTCTCTTTGTCCAAATGATTAACACATTGAGTCCCCCATCGAGAGAAGCACTAACGGCTGGATCAAAATAAGTTACAACTTTGAGGTGTTTGAACTTGTTAGCACTAGAAGTCACCTCCATATTGCGTTGGAGGTAAGCCCAGTACCCATCAGAGTTTTATGTCACAGGTTGGTTTTAAAGAGGTCAAATAGGCACAGACTCAAGATGATATCGTTCTAACTCATAAATTTGAACTAGCATGCACTAGCCATTGAGGTCTTGAATCAACTTCAGTCAGTAAGTTGGAGTAAGGGTGAGTAGGAGGAAGATTTAGTGAGAAAGGTGTAGAGGTTCGCGATGAACATTAGATTTTCCAGCAGCCTAAGGAGGAAAAACTTAAACACAAGGTCCTCTTGGATTCAAATTTCAAGGAAGCTTAAAGAAATCATAACAGTGCTATAATCAAACATTTATCATAATATAGTTACAACAATCCATGTGAATCAATCAAACATGAACTCTCTCAGTATTAGAGGCAAATAAGATGGAGTAAGAAAGTTCACTTAGATTAACCAAGATGTCTCAAAAACAAATACATAACTAGAGAACCAGTTGTTCTCAATCAAAATTTACAATACGGGAGCACTGCTCAACCATCGACCATAACAAAATATCAAAACTTCCTATCGATACAAAACACTGTTGCAACCACTAGGAGTGTGATTGGACCATTGCATTCAAAGTATTCATTCGGTGCCTACTCTTTCAGACTGTGAATGCCTTCTTACGTCAGAACGAGCCCAACTCAGTGTGGTCTCTGCGAGAAAATCCATCCACCAGGGAGATTTGGACTGACAATCGGCCCCCACGACCCTTCTCTCCATGCATTCCATTTATGGTGTGAGACGAAGTCTCAACCATCGCCCCCATTTTCAATAACTACCTTCATCGGGATCAGGACGAGGCCTGACAACCATGAATGTTCCAGGTGATTCCCATGACTTCTTCGCGTCAATCTCGATGCCTTGAGGAGAAGTAGATCTTCTTCTGTGACCAAATACAGGTGCTTTCGGCCTTCGGGAATTTCAATTCAAACTATATTTGCCCCAAGAAAAACCTCTAGAGCTAAGGATTTGATGACGCGTGGCTATAGGACTTGGACAACCGAGATCAACTTCGGGCCTCTGGGCTCTAGGAAAATCGAAACTCAAATATTGCTTACCTTTTGTGCTTTTACCCGGAGTTGTCGATCTATTGACGTGCATCCTCTTCAATCAACGATTCTTCTCCTACTTCGGAACTTTAACCCCTTCAACCAGATCAACAACCCTTCTACTTTACAGTAGAACGATTACATCCTTCATCTTTCCTCTAGATGGCAATGGTGGGATAAGACTTGGATGCTTCAAATCATGGAGGAAAAGCAACTACATGTATTCCCCTACAGGCTCATAGAATGAGTGATAAAATTTACTGGGTTGGTGGCAGAAAACATGCTCTGTCCCACAGTTGTTCACACACAGCTAGATCTCTCTGGTAAGCATGGGTGAGTGAATGACTGATGTAGGATGACTGATCCCAGGTGATGGTTTCTCACACACAGGATCAGGGCAAGATATAAACTAGTCATTTGGTTCTCCCTCTTCTTTTTCATGGCTCTCCTAAGGGTTAGAGTCATAATCATCATAAACAAGACCCATGGGAAAGCTCTGCTATTGGTCTTTTGCAGGACTAGGATGAATAATTTCCACATAGTGTTTTCCTTCAATGTATAAAGGAAAAGGTTATGTTGCATGCTCTTGGAAATCCTTCATATCCAGTTCAGGATCTGATTCATAGCTGTCATACACAGGCTGGATGGTACCAGGTGATATCTGCTCATTTACAGGTTCTAAACAGGAGATAAAATGTGCATTTGGCTCCTCCTTTTCTCCTTCATGGCTCTCCCAAGGATCATATTAATAATCGTAATAAACAAGAACCATGGAAGAGCTCTGCTCAGCATCATATTCGCTGGGATATTCAACAAACGTTGTTTGTTCTTGGCCAGTATCCGAAATCACTTCTTCGTCATGAGTAGGGATGCCAAGAACATATGTTTCGAGGACTAGAATGTCCTTTGCATCTTCATAAGAGCTGCAACCACGATCTACCTCCAATTTCTCTATTTTTACAGAAAGTGATTTTACCAGTCCCACTGGCTCACCCAAAGCATCCTCTTCATCCTCACAGTCTGCATCAGAATCTCCAAGCCAAGATTCTTTCCATTTTGAACCAGTGGAGTCGCCAATTGATTATTTAATCATGGAGTCGCCAGGTGAATGATATGCAGTCTGAATGTGTCTGGTCTTTGTTCACCATCAAAGACCAAATCTGATCATTGTCAATCTCCCAAGGAAATTTCAAGCTGAGAAAGCAGCTGCTAAAAGCCTTCTCAAAAAGTTCTCTGGGTCAGCTCGGGTGTGCTAGAGGCAGCCGCAACCAAAATAGTGGTGTCGGAACAGTGGAGTCGGCAGGTTCAAGTTGAAATATTTGATGTATTGAGTTCTAATGCACCTTCAAAACCAGTAATCTTTGTCGTTCTATCCCAGGGAAATGTCTTCAATTCGTTCCCCGACAATGGTGCCATAAATGTTAGCACTAGAAGTCACCTCTAGATTGCGTTGGAGGTAAGCCCAGTATCCATCAGAGTTTTATGTCACAGGTTGGTTTTAAAGAGGTCAAATGGGCTCATAATCAAGATGATATTGTTTTAACTCAGAAATATGGAATAGCATGCACCAACCATTGAGGTCTTGAATCAACTTCAATCGGTAAGTTGGAGTAAGGGTGAGTAGGAGGAATATTTAGTGAGAAAGGTGTAGAGGTTCGCTATGAACATCAGATTTTTCAGCATCCTAAGGAGGAAAAACGTACACACAATGTCCTCTTGGATTCAAATTTCAAGGAATCTTAATGAAATCATAACAATACTATAATCAAGCATTTATCATAATACAGATACAACAATCCATGTGAATCAATCAAACATGAACTCTCTCAGTATCAGAGGAAAATAAGATGGAGTAAGAAAGATGACTTAGATTAACCAATATGTCTCAAAAACAAATACATAACTAGAGAACCAATTATTCTCAATTAAAATTTACAATATGGGAGCACTTCTCAACCATCGACCATAACAAAATATTAAAACTGCCTATATATACTAAAAACTATTGTAACCACTAGGAGTGTGATCAGACCATTGCATTCAAAGTTTTCAGTCAGCGCCTGCTCTATCAGACTGTCCAGCCTTCTTACATTTGACGTGAGCCTGACTCAATGTTGGATCTATGAGAAAATCCGTCCACCAGAGAGATTTGGACTGACAATTGCCCCCTACGACCCTTCTCTCCATGCATTCCATTTATGGGGTGAGACGAGGTCTCAACCACTGCCCCCATTTTCAATAACTACCTTCATCAGGATTAGGATGAGGCCTAACACCCATGAATTTTCTAGGCGATGCCCACGACTTCTTCAAGTCAATCTCAATGCCTCGAGGCCAAATAGATCTTCTTCTGTGAACAAATACAGGCGCTTTCGGCCTTCGGGAATTTCAATTCAAACTCTATTTTCCCCAAGAAAAACCTTCGGAGCTAAGCATCTGATGACACATGCCTCCTAGACTTGGATGACTGAGATCCACTTCAGAACTTCAGGATCTGGTAAAATCAAAACTCAAATATCGCTTGCCTTTTGTCCTTTTACCCAGAGTTGTTGATCTATTGACGCGCATCCTCTTCAATCAACGGTTCTGCCCTTCAACTAGATCAACGACCCTTCTTCTCCCTCCTCAATCAATGAACATGATCTCCTTCAGGTCTTCGGGCCTTTGCAATGTTTAACTCCCACAATTCTATAGAGCGTCGAACTCCGAAGCGAGGGATCTGCCTCCACGTGTCCTCATCTTTTGATGGCTCAGATTATTTCGGGAGTTCTGAATTCAGCTTTTTCGGAATTCCACACACTTCTCACTTTGAAACTCCCAAAGCTTATTTCCCCGACCACTTTGATCAACATCCACTTGCTTGTGCTTCAAGACCGAAATGGTCTGTTAGAAAAGTTGCATCTTGTGTTCAAGGCTGCGGCCTACATGATCAAGGATTCAGACGACTGTTTGTGGGCTGGGAAAATAGGGAGACCAGGGCACTTTAAACAAAGAGGGGAGAAAATGAAAATGATTTTACAAGGTGAAGGGGGGGGAATTTAAGACTTGGTCTGCGAAAAGGAGAGAGACAGGGCAAAATTATAGACTTAGGTAGAAAGCACAAACCCACAGAACTCTGACAAGTTCATGTGATAACAGAACTTATATGAATTTAGTGAATCCAAGTACCCAAGTGCCTTATATTGATACAGATTTAATGATTATCGATGCTCTTATAAGGTTCAAATAACTTCAAATCACTCTTCCTCTCCACTTTATAATTAAATCTATCAGTTGAACTTCTTATATTGCTTATGGATTTTCTTATCAAGCTATCAGATCTTAAGAGGGTAAGTGATTACTTAAAAAAAAATAGAATTTTGTTTATGTACTGAATTTTATTATTGCAAACTACATTATTAATGTCTGCTAAGATCAAATTGATCTGTCAGACCTTATTGCGATATTTAGAATTTTTTCACTGTACTCGAAAATATTAAGAGAAACTTTCCTAAATCACCATTGTTTTATTTTCTGAACTGAAGTTTTGAATGAAGAGACAGAGATATTTCTTAAATGTTGACGATGACTCTCATTTCGAGTCCTCGATTGCCATTGAATGAACATTATCAAAAGTCTTAACATATGGGAAATTCACAGACATCTCTATTGCCTCTGAAGGCTTCTAGTCGAGAAATAACCCACATGTATGATTTCACCGACGTTGAGGTTAATCCATCACTACCATGGTTTCCAATTTCATACATTTTGAATGAATCAGATGGGAAATAATCTACATAATTCTCGTCTGTCAATCCTTCACCTCCATATATGTGATTATATGGCTATGTTGATCAAAGTTCACCTCTAAGAAAACATGTTTTCAACTATCGTTTGGGACTAGACTTAAATCTAGTTGCCTACTTGCTTAGTGGAAAGCTAAAAAATAAGCGTATAATGAGAACCCATACATGGATATAATAAAAGTGCATTTTACTTATAATGTACATTTTTTATTGAGAAAGCATCGGATACAGAGTCCTTCAGTTTCTTTATAGTCTATACATTGATAATTAAGTTCTACCACCTACTTGGCACATATATATCCTAATGTGAAGGAAGCCAACTTAACTTTATCAAATCAAACTAGATATTTGAATTTTTCCACAAAACGGCTAAAGAAAGAGTGTATATATTGAGAAAAACAATATCACAGGCATAACAAGATCACTGCAAAGACCAACAACCTTCTACAATCTACAAAAGAGAGAACGATCTATTAGATCTGCTTTTTTTATTACAATGAAGATATCCTCTATTTATAATAGGCGTAGAGGAGACAACACTTAATGGAGGTAGATGGATAATTCACTCATTGGAGTAATAAGACAAAGAGATGGTTGGGTAATTCACCCACTCCAGTGATAATTCATAGAATCACATGGTGTGAGTCCACAAACAACCAATAAAGATGGCATGTCCTATGTAAATTTGTACATCAACACCCCCCCATAAGTGCAACTTAGGAAAGTAAAAAACTCAAAAAAGAGAGTTCAGGCTACTAGGCTTGCTAAGGTACCCAAATACAAACTCTCATAAGTGGAGAAAAGAAGAAAACCCGTAGGAAAAAACTCCTCACCTAAAGAGAGAAAACAACATAAAAAGTGAATGTAAGAGGTCTCAAGATAACTCACCAGAGACAACTTCCTTAACCCAAAGCATTGATCGTAGCTAAAGAAAACAAGGTGATGCCAAAGGTTTAGTGAAGATGTCAACAACTTTCCTTTCACTAGACAAATACTCCAGGCTGAGAACACCATCCTCGACAAGTTGTCTAATGAAGTGCATGTGGATCTCAATGTGATTTTTCCATTGATGTTCCACTGGGTTGCGAGAAATGTGTATGGCACTCTGATTATCGCACCAAAGAGTGGTGGTATGATCTTTCTAAAATCTAAACTCAGTCAGTAGTTGTCGAATCCCAATAACCTCCTGGCTAGCAAGAAATGCAACATAATACTCATCTTCCATAGAGGATAAAGCAATTGTAGATTTATTTTTAGAAGACCATGTAATAGTTGTTGAGCCAAGGAAATAAACATATCTAGATGTGAACTTTCAATCATCAACCGAACCAACCCAACTAGAGTCAGTGAAGCCCACACGATGGGAAGCATTAGAAGAGTATTGAATGTCAAAATTGGTAGTACCCTTATTGTACCTCAAAATTCACTTTGCTTCCTTCTAGTGAATCTCATGAGGATCTTGTGAGAATAGAGAGACAAGTCCTACAGGAAAAGATTTGTCAGGACATGTATGAGTCAAATACAACAAACTCCCAACTAGTGGTTGATACATCAAAGGATTAACGCATGGTGAGGAGCAACTGGAAGAAAGGGTAACTCCTGACGGAAATGGAGTAGGGTCGGGTTTAAATTAAACCATGCCAAAGCGCTGAAGTAAATTAAGTGCTTAATGATGCTAAAACATGGAAATTCCTTTGGAAGACTACAAAATCTCCAGACTAAGAAAATAATGAAAAGTCTCAGATTTGTCATATCAAATTGTCCCATCAATTCTTTTTGAATACTTCGAATCATAGATGAAGAAATCCCTTTGAGAATTAAATCATCCACATACATAACCAAAATCAAGATATCAGTGACCTGGGTCTGAGAGTAAATTGTAGGATCAAAATGAAAATGATCAAACCCTAAATAAATAAATAAAATATCCATATTCTCATACCAAGCTCGAGGGGCTTGTTTGAGACCATATAGAGAATGATGGGGCCTAGAAACAAGAGAAGAATCATGCACAAAACCAGAAGGTTGCTCCATGTAGATTTTCTCATTTAAATCACCATGCAGAAAGGAACTATTTACATCCATCTAGTACACTGACTAGCCTTGGGAAGCAACAAGTGAAAGAACAAGGCATATAGAATTAATCTTGGCAACATGGGAAAAATTCTTAGAGTGATCAATCCCTTCAACTTGTAAAAATCCCTTGGAAATAAGATGTTCCTTATGCGTGTCAGTAGAGCCATTTGTTGTATATTTGGTCCTATAAACCCATTTGTAGAAAACTAGATTTCATCCTTTTGGAAGAGGAATGAGATCTCATGTGTGATTCTTCATCAATGAAGAATACTCCTCTATCATGGAAACATCCCATTCAGGTATGCCAACAACATTAGAAAATTGGTGTTGATCATTTGAGATAGTATGACTAAAAAAAAAGACAACTATTGCTTGTGACTAAATAGGGGAAGAGGTTGAGGCAGAATAGTTGAAATCAATTGACTCATAGTGACACCTGTCAGGCTTTTTTCTGTCACAAAATCTCCTCTTGAGATGTAGTTCTTGATCAAGTTGTTCATGTTCACGATGCTCATGCTCTATTGGTGCAAGTGGTATATTTTCTTCTGGCCAATGTCGATGTTGAACTTTAAAATGGTCATCATAATCTTCTTGTACAAAAACAAATTGTCAACATGATCTACATCATTGTTAGCGTGAAAATATAGGACTGGAGATGTGTGTGATGTGGGGTTGAATCATTCATCAAAACAAGCATCTCTTTGAAAGAAGAATTCTTTAGAAACAGGATCAAATAACCTATATGACTCCATATCCTCACAGTAACCAACAAATATTAATGGTTGGCTCTTCTTCTCCATATCCTTGCGCTTTTGAAATGGAATTAAGGCCCATGATGGACATCCAAATACTGTAAAAGTAGAGACATCGGGCTTAACATGTCTCCAATATTCCTCTAGAGTCATATGTAGTACTTCCCTATGAGGCATCTGATTCTGGATGCAATTTGCACAATTTATTGTTTCATCCTAGAAAGAGTGTGCCATGTTCTTGGACCGAGTCATACAATTCTCCATTTCTTTCAGTGTCTAGTTCTTTCTTTCAACAATGTTATTTTGTTGAGGGTTGCAAGGAATAGAGAGTTGATGTTGAATTCCATGTTCTCTACAAAAAATTGTGAATGTCTGATTGACATACTCCCCCCTTTTATATGTGAGTGGTTTCTTGATAGAAAGAGATGACGAATTCTTAAAAAAATCCTTAAAGGTCTTAAAAGTAGGAAATACCTCACTCTTGTACTTAAAAAGTAAACCCAAGAGCGACGTAATAAGTCATCGATGAAAATGACTACATAATGAGCCCCTGAAAATGAGCGAGTTGGAAATCTCATGAGGTCACCATGTACCAACTCAAGAGGTGTTGTAGCACGTAAGGATTTTTAATTAGGAAAACGATCTTGATGTTTTTTTTGTAAGGTACCAGATCTATTATAATAGCTGAAAACAAAAATATTAAAGAGAATAACAATGAAACAACACAATAGATGAAACCACAACACCAAAATAATACCTTAATTTATAGAAAACAATGTTCACTTGCCTCTTAGAGGGGGAAACCTCCAACAAAGAAGCTCTATATTACAATAATTCTCAAGACAAAATTTCTCATACCATATACTCCTATTTATACTAAATCCATCTACCCAAAATAACCATCTAGAGGAAGATCCTTCTAAAAGGATAAGCTTCTATTAGGTCTTCTTACATTTGACTTATTCTTCCTTATTGGTAGGCCTTATTAATATTGAGCTTTATTACATGGAAATATATTATTCTACCTACGTGAGGGTTTAGGGAGGTTAGGTCCCTAACATGCCCTCCCTCTTGAAGAAAAACCTTGTCCTCAAGACTTGAGATGAGGAAATTGTTGTAGAATGGTGGTCGGCTCCCAGGGGACATATTTTGGAGTTGTATATTTCCACTGTACTAACACTTCCTTGATGGTGCACTCACAGAGACGACACTCTCACTGGTCCAATATAGGGATGATTTTAGGGGTTAAATTTCGCTCATGGGCTAATTTTCCTTGGTTTTTCCAAAAATGAGATTTTCTATTTTAAAAATGATTCGCCCAAATTCTATAGGATAAAATTATTTTATCTTAAAAATCGCCAAAATTTTCTAAAAACTATATAAAATACTTAGAAATTTGAATATTTTTTAAAAATTATCGCCAAACATTTATAGTTGACATATGAAGGACTAGTAATATTCGCCAAGGTTTCTACATTTTAAAATAAATTTCCATCCGTAAAACCATCCCTGGTCAAATATTGCTTGTGGCTGCAAACAGATGGAACCTTCTTCATCCAACTCAGGGAGACTGGTTTGACTTTGGAACTTAGTTCCAATCATCTTCTTTAAGCAAGAGACATGAAAAATTGGATGGATCTTTGAATGACTAGGCAGAGATAACTGGTAGGCCATTGATCCCACTCACTCGAGCACGGTATAAGGACCAAAAAATTTGGGAGCAAGTTTATGATAGTGTTCAACTTTGAGTGAAGTCTTCTTATAAGGTTGCAGTTGAAGAAACATCCAGTCCCCTTCAACAACTTGACATTTAGAACGACCTTGATATGCTTGTTTATTCATGCGATTCTGAGCCATGTCCAAATTTTCTTTGAGGGAATGACGAATAGTCTCTCGGACTGTAAGATTTTTCTCCACCTCCTGAACCTTCGAAACCCCTAGCATGTATGAGAGAACTGACAGTGGCTTTTGGCCATATATTGCTTCAAAAGGAGTCATTAGAATAACTATATGGTAAGATGGGTTGTACCACCATTCAGATAGGGGTAACCACTGATCCCACCAATTTTTCCTCTTAGATGAAAAACACTTAAAATATATTTCCAAACACTTGTTGACAATTTTAGTCTAGCCATCCATCTCAGGGTGATAGACGATGCTGATATGCAATTGTGTTCCATATAGCTTGAACAATTTTTTCCAATATTTGTTGGTGAAAGTGGGATTTATGTCAGAGATAATAGAATGAGGCATGCCATGAATCTTGAATATATTATTTGTGAATATTTGAGCCATTGTGGATGCTATGAATGGGTGTTGAAGATCACATAAATGATCATATTTGGAAATAAAATCGACGACCACCATGATGACTGATTTATTTCCCAATTTAATTGGCTCGACAATGAAATCCATAGAAATATCTCCCCAATAGTAGGGGGGTCAAAAGTGGTTGGAGTGTTCCTAGAGATTTGACCATTTCTCCCTTGTTGCATTGATAGACCTCACATTCAGCCACAAAGGTTCAGACATCCTTTTTCCTACCATCCCCAAAAAAATAACCTTTGACCCGTTCATAGGTTTTGGCAAACCCTAAATTCCTAGTTGTGGGGGAAGCATGTAGTTCATAAAGAACTTTGGATTTAAGTTTTGATTGTTTGCCTAAATACACATGGTCTTTGTAGTGAAGCTCTTCATTGTGCCAAGAGTACCCTAGAGAAGATGGAGAATGATGTTGAAATTGGTGGATCATGCTAGAAATTTGGGGGTCCTGCAGCCATTCATGACGAACAACTTGGATCCAATACTGTACAATGAAGGAATGGTAGAAAAGGGACTCGTAGTATTCATACTTCTGGGAATGAGCGTTCATAACTACAATTTCCTTTCCCTTCTTCTAAATGATCTTATAATCATAGAAAAATATCTTGGTCCCCCATTTTTGTTTCTCCGGTGATGAAATTCAGTGTTGGAGGAAATACTTGACACTCTAATGATTAGTGTTAATTTGGAAGCATTGTCCCAATAAATAAGGTATCAAATATCCACAACATCCAGAATAGCTAACATTTCCTTTTCATAAATGGATTGGGCCAAATGTCTCTTATAAAGTTGTTTTCTAGTGAAGGTCAAAGGCCTACCATATTGAATGAGGACGACCCAAATTCCTTTCCCGAAAGCATCACATTCCATTATGAAAGTCTTTGTGAAGTATGGAAGTGCTAGGATAGGGGTCGAGCACATAGCATCTTTTAAGGCTTGGAAGGAGTGATCAACCGTCAGAGTCCAAGTGAAAGCATTCTTTTTAAGGAGAGCAGTGAGAGGAGCTACAAATTTTCCATAATTCTGAACAAAATTATGATAATAGTTCGTTAAACCCAGAAAACCACGCAAACTCTTCATAGTTTTAGGGTGAGGCCAATCCTTCATAGCTTCAATTTTCTTAGGATCCAATCGTACACCATCCTTACCGATAATATGACCCAGGTAATCCACTTCTGAGGCTCCAAAGGCACAGTTAGATTGCTTGAGGAAAAGTTGGTGCTTAGAGAGTATATGGAGAACTTGATCCACATGGGTGAGATGGGATGTCCAAGTTTTACTATGGATGAGAATATCATCAAATAAAACTAAGACAAAATGATGGATAAAAGGGGGAAATACATGATTCATAAGACTTGGGAAAGTGGAAAGAGCATTACACGGGCCAAAGGGAATTACCAAGAACTCATAGTGACCCTCATGAGTTAGATATGCAGTCTTGGGAATGTATTCTTATTTCATATGGATCTGGTGGTATCCAAAGCGTAGATCAAGTTTGGTGAAGTATTGAGCACCACTCAATTCATCCAAGAGGTCATCAATGATAGGAATGGGGATTTTTTCTTTGATTGTGAGTTTGCTAAGAGCGTGAAAATCATGACACATGTTGAAAGTACCTTCTTTATTGAGTATCATGACCATAGTGGAAGAATAGGGGCTTTTACTAGGATGGATAACACTCTCTTCTAGCAATTCATGAACAATTTTCTCAATTTCATTCTTATGGGCAAAGGGATGACGATAACGGAGAACGTTGGGAGAAAGACTACTAGGTATGAGAGGGATGGAATGATCATGAATTCCACGGGAAGGGGGAAGTTATTTGGGAGTGGTAAAAACAACTTGGTGGTTGGAGACAATAGATTGGAGGTTGGGATGCACAGAAGGTGTCTCAATATATTGAATGGAGTGGAGTTGGGAAATAATGTTAGAATGACCCTTTGTGAAGAGCGTTTCCATGTGATGGGAACTGATGATCTCAGGGGATCCTTTTGTGATTCCTTGGAACTTATATTGTTGTCCCTCCTATTGGAATTTCATGGTTGAGTCCTTAAAATCCATGAGAATGGGGTCAAGAGTGTGTAACCATTGGGAAACAATAATAATGTCATAACCACCTATATTGTATATAGAAAACATATGGGATTTCAGGTGATATTGACCAATTTGGAGCTGCACATTTTAACAACGTCCCCCACATTTCATGGAACGTCCAATGGCAATCATGATTCAAAAATTATTGACGACGCATATGTAAAAATTGACTTCTTGGGCAACGCGGTAATGAATAAAATTATGGGTTCTATTATCTTCCATAAGGTTGATGACTTTCTAATTTTTAATGTAACCAATTAATTTGAGGGTTTGGGGAGAAGGGAATCCAATGAGGGAATTAAGTGAAATCACCGGTTCAACTTATGGTGGATCAGAGGATGGGGTCAGATCAAATGGAGGGGATAGCTCATCCATAAGTGAAACAAAAACCTCTTCTTCAGAAACATCCTCAGTCATGGCCATAAAAGGATTTTGTTCCTTACACTTGTGCCTTGGAAAATATTTATAATCACAATTATAACAAAGACCCTTGAGTTGGAGTTCAACCATTTTAACCCTGGTTAATTTCTGTATCTTGAGGGGAGTTGCAGGAGGGAAGAAATCAATGGGTTTAGGGAGAGGAGGAAAGGATGGTTTGCGGATCTGGGAGGAGACAATATTTTGTGTTTCCTTGGCTCATTGAGTACCTTCCAACCATGTTTGGGGATGTGCCATAAGAACATGGGCACATATTTCATCATTTAGGAAAATGATAAATCATTCCCTGAAGAAATCATCTGATATGCCCTTTGTTCTAAAATCCAAGTGCTCAAATGTTGCGATAAAGTCTTCCACTATCCCAGACTACTTCAACTTGGTCAAACAACCTAAGTGGTGGGTGTCATAGTCAAAGCGACCAAAAATATCTGCAACAAACTATGTCCAACGAACATACACTTGACCTGCCTTTTTACACCATTGCCACCATTTCCAACGTTTTGTATCCATATGTAGGATACCATAACAAATTTTGGCTAAATCATTAGTAATTCCATGAAAAAATAAATAATATTCCATTTGAGTGACCCAACATGTGGGATCTGAGCCATCAAATTGGTTCACCTCAATTCTGGGAAGGAGGAGGTCACGAGGAAGGTTGGTAGAATGAGGAACTTGGTAATGGGAAGAGTCATGGTCTTCATGATAGGATGGTTTTTTAGAAGAGGAAGTATTCTGGAAACTTCCCATCAATTAGTCAAGTGTGGTTTTGATGTCTTTGATGTGGGCACATTGGTCCTTGAGGATATGGATAGAGGAATTGTGAGAGATAATGTTTTCATTGATATTATTTATGTCCTCCTTGTTCTGGAGGTTCTAACCAACCAATGCATTGAGTTCTTGGGCACAGGTGGTGGCCATTTGGAAAAATGGTCAAGAAAATATGATAGGGGGGGAAGCATGGGGGTTGGTAGAGGTGGGAGGGATCACTGAGAAGAATGGTGTCAAGTGATAGGTACCACTACAATCAGGGAGAAAAAGGGAATCCAATTGGATAGGGGCCAAATAAGGGTGTCAAAAAAGGGGTCAGGTCCACAAAAAAAATTATATTAAAAATGATAGGTACCACGAGAATCAAGGAGAAGAGAAGAATCCAATGGGATAGGTCCCAAATAAGTTTGTTGACGATACAACTATATATATATATATATATATATTTTTTAGTCCTACGGAGTAATTTCACAACCAAAATGCAGGATCTAAAGTTTCTCGGAAATAGATCTTATCTTTTTTTGTTTTTGTTTCCACCCCAAAGGTTAGTGTATTCGGGGTTTCTAAAGACAAGGGTTTTCCCGGTGTTATAGCTTTCTGATATTTATGTGGGGTCCAATAGTAGTACTTGGTCCAATATCTCAGGGAACTAACTGAGCAGGCTATATCGTGCCCTTAGTCGTACTACTCGACTTCCTAGGTACTAGAGAGTATCTTCCCGAGTGTTGTTCTTTGTGGCACTATAGCTGTCAGGTGGTCGATTAGTTTATTTATGGAGGGATTCAAAATATATAGGTCGATATGTATACATGTGTTGTCTGATGCGCTACCACTCGAAGGGGTACACACAAGGATTTCAAGGGTGGCCAACAATGTGTGCTTAAGTACCACTTGTAGTTCTTGCATCTATGCTTCCCCGATTGCAGATTTATGTGTGGAACAACAAATATTTGTAGCTTTAAAACATTAGAATATGTCTCTACCTTGAAAAAAAATAACCCACAATTTTCCACCAAGGAAAGTGCTTTGATACCACTTGTAAGGTACTCAATCTATTATAATAACTACAAATATAAATATTGCAGAGAATAACAGTGGAACAACATAATAGATGAAACCACAACACCAAAATAATACCTTTATTGATAGGAAACAATGTTCACTTGCCTCTTCGAGCAGGAAACTTCCAGCAGAGCAATGCTCTATTACAATAATTCTCAGGACAAAACATCTCATAATCTCTACTCCTATTTATACTAAATCCATCTACCCAAACGAACCATCTAGAGGAAGATCCTTCTAGAAGCGGAAGCTTCTATTAGGTATTCTTACATTTTTCTTATTCTTCCTTATTTCTAGGCCTTATTAATATCGACCTTTATTACATGGAAATATATTATTATACATAGGTGATGGGTTAGGTAGGTTAGGTCCATGGCAATTTTCCAATGACACAACCTCAACAAACTCCATCAATACAAGAAAATTTACGAAGAACAAGAACCATTTTTGTGCTCTCAGATGATGTAAATATCTATTCTTGAGATGTTCAAATATTTGATGCTAAAGCATACTTAAAGATTCAACATATTCTATGAAAGAGGAACCGAAGGAATTCTCAAAAGAAGCGAACCTATACAATCGAAAACTATGATCTACGTTTCCATATTCAACAATAATGTCTGGATTTTGTATTTCTCGAATGATTACATCAATAGGAGAAAAATCTACCATTTTCCCATTACCAGAATGACAATTCTGATAGATAGAGAGAAGATTTGTAGAGATGTCAGGAACAAGAAGAACATCATTAATGCACCCTTTATCTAACTACATTATTCTAGATCCACAAACATCCAGTTGTGTAGAGTCTACAACTGCAATCCGTGAAATGCTACATTCAGATATAGAAGTCAACAACTCATGAGAATGAGTCATGTGATGTGAAGCACCAAAATCAAGTATCCAATTGTCTCAAGATGCATACAAGGCTTGGGCTTTTAAAGCTTTCCCTTTACTAGTATAAGAAGGTTTTGGCACTAAAATATTATGTTGCCTCATGGACTCATCCAAAGCTTCAAGTTTCAACTAACATTTGGATTTGACATGCCCAAGTCTGCCACAAAACTTGCAGGTGTCACTTGAATTCTTCTTCCTTGCCTTGAAGGAAAATGCACTAGACTTGGAAGATGGAGGAAAAGATTTTTTTTTCTGCTAAGGTTTGGAGGTATATTGGTTAGCTTGAGAAGAATCTTTCTTCTACTTACACCAAGTCTTGTGCTTAGTTTTGGAGGTATGAGCCACAAGAGCCTTATTTTTAGAGCCAGAAAGATCATCTAATTGAGTAAGATTATATTTTTCTCTAGTAAGACGCTCATAGAAAAGATCAAAGGAAGGAATTTTAAACTCACTTCCCAGTGCATCCATAGTAGAATAAAATGTAGAATAAAATACATGATAAGGACCTTTTAACTTGGATAAAATAAATAAGATGCATTCTTCATCTAATTTAGTTTTTCCACACCGTAAATTTCCACACCCTTTCAGCTTTTCCACCAGTAGACTAAATTTGGTAAGATAGTCTTCAATGGATGAATGCTCATCCAATACCAATGATGACAACTCCACTTCCAATTGTAGGACTTGAAATTTGTTGACTTTTCCAAATAAGGAATCCAAATTGTCCCAACTTTCTTTTRGAGTTTTACAATGAACAATGTGGAACAACAAGCTATATGACACATGGAAATGAATAGGAGAACCTCTCAATTTCCTTGGCGAACAGAGGTTCAACCTACACTAACATTTTCCAAAGCCCATTGGATTACAACAATTGTTCCATCTTAAAGCTCCATGTATGATAGTTATGGGGAGTTAGGATTCAACATTTACAATTGAAAATACAAGGAAAGAAACACAACTCCGGGTTTGCTTAAATTTGAAAATTGTAATTGAAAATACAAGGAAATAAACACAACTCCATGTCTGCGTAAATTTGAAAATTATAATGAAATCTCAAGCTCAAAACAAGGAGCTCAAAAAATTATAAAAGCATTTTTCGCAAATTTTTAATTTCTTCAAATAGTAATACCAAAGGAACATGTACCACCTTCTCTTAAGCTGACAAACAAACTCTGAACAGAGCACTGGATCTGGAGTGTAAGGATCTAACCAATGATTTTAAATACTGTAATGATAAAACAATTGCAAAAAAAAAGTTGAATGAGAAGAAACCCTAGATCTTTGAAGTCTATTGATCAATGCGTAGAGGATCATTTTCTTGTAGATTTAACGTCCCTAATTTTGAGGTTTCCTAACTACTTCATGAGGCAACTGATTTTAAAATCCCATTGGAACTACAAAAATCATGAATATTCCAGTGTCCTCTTCCCCCGTGAATGGCAGGGAGCCATTTGTGTTTACTTGTAATAGAAATACATAGGCCGATGGCACTCTGTTGGAGAAGAACTTTGTTACCTCCGATGGAAACTTCACGGCCCACTCAATAGTTCATCATCAATCATTGGATCATGAAACCCTGCAACATTAGATCTTCCTAGAAACTCGAAAAAAACTCAAAATGCATCATTGCATACATGTAGTTGACTGCTAGAGACGACCAATAGAATGTTTCACTCATATTCGATTGGGAAATGCTAGGATGGTCGATCTCTGGACCAAGAGGAATGGATCAAACATCCTTGCAACAATCTGGAATGGCTCTCGACATATGTGGGGGGTTGTGCCTTTGGATGCGAGCCTACCAACAAGCAAGTTCCATCAACAAACAAAAACTAGCGCCGGTCGACAGAGTGGGGAAGATTAGTCTCAATTTTTTTTTATCTGCTTCAATAAATCGAGGCCACGATGTGGTACTTCCTTTCTCACTAGGCATACTTCTTCTAAATTGTGCACCACACCAGAGCGTTCTTTCACCGAGGAGAATCTAACCCCCTCTTCGATCCAATCTGATCGGATCAGGATCTTGAAGCTCACACAGCCTACAAATCTTTCATAAAAAAAAATGGAAGGGTTTTGTAGAATTTTTTTGATACCATGTAGATAATCTTGAAGCTCACAGAACCTAAAAATCTTTCATTAAAAAAGAGGAGGGTTTTGTAGAATTTTCTCTGATACCATGTAGATGATATTGAGAAAAACAATATCACAGGAATAATAAGACAACTGCAAAGATCAACAACTTTATACAAAACTAGGAATGATTTATTAGATCTGTTTGTTTTATTACAGTGAAGAGCTCCTCTATTTATAATAGGCCGAGAGAAGACAACACTTAATGGAGATAGTGTAGAAATTGCCAATGCGGAAAAACACAATTATCATAAGAATCAAACAATACATATGCAAACACAAAACACAGCATTTAACGTGGTTCACCCAAAGGTTGGGTTACGTCCACCAAGCATAGGTATCGGTCTTCTTATTATTCAGCTAATGGAGATTACAGACAGGCTCACTCCTCTCAGACACACTCACAGCCTCTACCGGCATACAAATTTATAGCAATAGATGAGAAACTGATTAATAAATGTAATCTCATCCATAGTTTAACTTAGGTGCATTGGTTACAACCAATTCTGATTTGATCTCACCCGTATTCTAATCTTGGTTGCATTTGTTTCAACCAATTCTAATTTATAGGATCTAGAACCCTATCCACGGGTGAGTTGTTGTCACCGTTTCTAACA
>JZKD02S0652007.1:186433-205277 GCA_000966675.3 Picea glauca | reverse complement strand
TGGCTGGCGCTCCCCCTCGGCCAAAAAACGAATTTCAATGGTGATTTTGACGCTGCTGGATTTCAGAGCGGCCTCTTCCGGTCTGCGTCCTCCTCAGCTCTTGAGCTCCTGAGCTTTGATACCACTTGTAGAAATTGCCAATGCGGAAAAACACAATTATCATAAGAATCAAACAATACATATGCAAACACAAAACACAACATTTAACGTGGTTCACCCAAAGGTTGGGTTACGTCCACCAAGCATAGGTATCGGTCTTCTTATTATTCAGCTAATGGAGATTACAGACAGGCTCACTCCTCTCAGACACACTCACAGCCTCTACCGGCATACAAATTTATAGCAATAGATGAGAAACTGATTAATAAATGTAATCTCATCCATAGTTTAACTTAGGTGCATTGGTTACAACCAATTCTGATTTGATCTCACCCGTATTCTAATCTTGGTTGCATTTGTTTCAACCAATTCTAATTTATAGGATCTAGAACCCTATCCACGGGTGAGTTGTTGTCACCGTTTCTAACAGATAGATGGATAATTCACTTACTGGAGTATTAAGACAAAGATGGATAATTCACTCACTGAAGTAATAAGACAAAGAGATAGTTGGGTAATTCACCCACTCCAATGATAATTCAAAGAATCACATGGTATGAGTCCACAAGCAACCCAAAAACATCACCTGTCCTAAGTAAACTTATACCTCAACAAAGAAAAACCCATAGAAACCCTTAAATCTTCATGTATGTTATAGTCATTTTTATCATTCTTTCTTGTGCTCTACCAAGAGACAGAGTCATCGGTTGAAGATATTCTTCTTCGTTATACTGTATATGTGCAACATCATTGTTAATAAATTAGTTTACATAATTATTATCCTGAGAAGTCTTCGCATCTCGATAAAGTTATGCTAATATTTTTGTTTCTTCAACAGGGGAATGAATTTTCTTCGCGCAAATATGTGCTGGGCATTCCCGAGTCTGAAAATTTTATACAAGTTTTAATATTAGGAAAATAGTCCACCTCCAAAGGTGGGAATGAGCATTCATAATGCTCAGCCTGCAAAGCCCAGGAGAAATTAACATGTCATTAATATTAAACACCCACACACATGGACGAAATACATGAATAAAGAAATGTAAAAGGAAGAATTAAACACATTTGATTGACTTGAAAAAAAAGCTTGTCGAACCTTCATATGGTTTGTAGACTCGTTTGGTGAGTGGAAAGTGTAGCTAGAATTATCAAATTACATTAATTGCAGCCTCTTCGGAGCTCCATCATCCACATTTATGTTGTTTCTAGTTTCGAAAGATGTTTCCTTTGAATCAGTTTGATCGTCCTATGCATGTGAAAATATTGATGGATTCTCTTCCTTAATTTCTTTCACTGATAATGGTTAAGGCGATATGGCAACCTCCCCAGAAAACCAAGGAAGATACTCAAAGGAATCAACAGGATAAGGGTTAAGGCGATATGGAAGACTCAAAGGTTTAAACAACCGGTGGATGTTAATTTACAAAAAGAAGACGATGTATTTTTGGGTAAGCAAAAAAGGGTTGGAATAGACAAAAATAGTTTTTTTTTGTGATGTTAATTTACAAAAAGAAGACGATGTATTTTTGGGTAAGCAAAAAAGGGTTGGAATAGACAAAAATAGTTTTTTTTTGTGGCCAAACTTTTATAAGCAGGTCTGAAGCAGGATGGAACAGATCGAAAAGAAGTGATGGGACATGTATATTTCTCATCGAAATATAATTTTTTTTTTTCTTAGTATATATATATATATATAAAACTTGGGATCTCTAAAATTACTCAAGGTCTGAATTTTACTGAAATATCTCCATTTAAACTTTTGCATGGTTTACAATTTCAATCTCCATTTTCATGGGATAGTGTGTCATTGTGTGTAAGAGAAAAGCATAATAAGACATATTGAGATCAATTACTATGTAATATATCATTTATTCAATACCTTTCTGATATCACTTGTTAATGATATGATGTAGTATATATGTTATTTAATATCTTAAAAATTCTTTGTTGTTATTATTCAATGTCTTTATCACTAAACATTGTTACCTTGTTATTATTTGAATTCATAATAATGCAAATTTCAAAGTGTCAAGTTCATCTTAAACACACACACACACACATTCCTTCCTGGAACCAACATAAATCCATTTTAAATCATGATCTGTCATGAGTTGAGATGGATCAAATCCCTCTAGGTGAAAACGTTTCTTCAAGTTTTTCACTCTAAAATGAGGTTTGCACCTCAGGAATTTGATCCCTCTTGACATGCAATAGATTTGATTTAAGATGGATCTATACTGATTGTATAAAAGATTTGTGGAAGAGGAACTGTAGAGCAAGGATCTCTAAACAAAATGAAGCCAAGGCGATGTAGTAGGAATATGGGAGATAGTACCCAACTGGGAGGAGGATGGGAAAGCAACATGGCACCCTAACATCATGGGTCGGGTCGGCTAATGAGCGTCACTGACATCCCACATTTATTATGAGTTCATCTTTCAAGGTGGAAAATCCTATCGGAATAATTTTGATAACACTTAATATAAACTTCACTGTATTTGTCTTTAAATTTCTTTTCTTTTCCATATTTTATATTTTTTAATTAAAAAAAATAATTAAGTTTTACAAACAATATTCACCATGCGATTTTTTCACCTAAAACTTGATATGATAATCTATATACTCTCAATGTGAAAAGAATTTAATACAATGTATGGAGGGTGGAATGATCATCCTCGTAAAGGTCTTTGAGTTGCTAATAAAATTCAAGCAAATGAACCAAAACAATGTCTCTTCAACAATTCTAATTTCCAAATCAGCAAACCACCTCGCATGTGGAAAATTGTTTAGAATTCGCATACAAGTTTTCAATAATATATAGATTCTGTGTTGGGTATGCGTTAGAGTATTTGGATGTTTATTGAATGTATTGTACATTGGAATGGAAGCAAGGCCCCCGCCTTGGCCCCCTGTTTAGAGGCTCACAGGTGTAGCCCGGGATAAAATTTATTTTGGGTTGTTTTTTTTTCTTTTGGTGTTTTTAGTGAATGCTTTTTCGACCAGTTATAATGTAATTCTAGTCAATAAATCTAATCCACATCAATAGATTAGGGTTTTGGATATTGCGAGATCCTATATATTGTATTGTAATTACGAAGTTAATAGAATGAAAGATATATGTACGACTCTAAAAATTTGTTGGTTTTCCTCGTTAATGGTTTGTAGGGTCACTTTCTAAGTACTATGTGTGATTTTTGTTGTTTCCTTTCTATTTTATAAATAATATGTATGCACATTTTCATATTGTAAAAGTTTTAAAACCTACATTACATCTGGTATCAAAGTGAGGTTATTGGCTTCAAGATATGTGTTTTTTGTTAAGGGTTCAGTTATCTCGGGTCTGTGATAAACTTGGTTTAAATGGGAGCTTTGTAGTTGTGATTCTTGCGGTGAAAGAAAATGGCGAGGAGTTAAAAATAGAGATCAAGAAATTTAATGGGAAAACTTTGATATTTGGAAGATGTAGATGGAGGATCTTTTGATAGACAAAGATTAGCGAGTCACAGTGGATCCATGTACTGCACCTATAGGTACGTCGACAAAATATTGGATGAAGTTTGATAGGAAGGAAAAGAACACAATTCATTTTTGTCTTTTATATTTAGTGTTACTAAATATCTTAGGAGAAGATGAAAATAAAGCAATATGGGATAAGTTAGGGGCTTTGTATCAAGTCCCTGGTAAACAAATGTTTCCTACGAAAGAAGTTGTACCTCCTGAAGATGAACGATGGAGACTTAATGACATATCATCTAAATTCCTTCATTACTATGGTAATTCAGTTGTTGTCCATGGATATTAAAATTTCAAATAAAGATAAGAACATTAGTTTACTATGTTCATTGCAAGATTTGTGGGATAGCCTATTTGTAGTTATTGGTAGTTATGTGACCACATTAATGTTTGATAATGTTGTTTCATCCTTATTATTGGAATAAATGAGGATGAAAATGATGGATAGTCAAAGCATAGATTCTTTATCTGTAAGAAGACATACCATGGTTAGAAATAAAAATAAGTCTTCAAGTGGGAAATCTCAATCTAGAGGTATATCTAAATTTCTAGGAAAATCCTTAAAGAAATGTTGGAAATGTGGTAAAGTTGGGAATTTAAAGAAGGATTGCAAATAGAAAATCATTGAGAGAGAGAAATGATCTGATGATGTTCCTTCCATAGAAGAGAAACCCTTATCAGAAGAAGGAGGGGATGTGTTCTTTGCTTCTTCAAGGAAACATGCAAGTCATGATGTATGGTTGATTGATTCAGGTTCCTTTTCTCATATAACTCCCCAAAGGGAGTGGTTCTATGAATATAAAAATTATAATTTCGGTGAAGTTTTTCCAGAAGATCACTCAATAGCCAAACTCATAGTACCTGGAAAGGTCAAGTTGTAGCTCATGGATGAAAGGATTAGAACACTCCCTAAGGTTTTTCACATTCTAGACCTAGGTAGAAATTTGATATTTGTGAGCAAGATCAATGATGCATGTGTACATGTTGTGATTGAAAAGGAAACATGTAAAATGGTTTAAGGAGAAATGGTGTTGATTATGGGAGTCTTGAATGAAACTCTATATAAGTCGTTGAGAAGAACAATCAGTAATGGGTGTAAAAGTTCTAATGTTCCTGAGGGTGAAGAAGATAAAACCCCTAGATTTTGGAGAAAACGAAATGTTGTGGCATCAAAGACTGGGATATATTGGAGTGACGGTTCTTCTAAAACTATATTGTAAAGATACCATTGAAGCTATGTCTGAATATACACTAGATTTTGATTTTTCTGAACATTGCATATATGGAAAACATAATCGAGTAAGATTATGATATGCTTCTATAAGAGGAAAGGGGATCTTAGAGTTAGTAAATGGTAATATGTTTCGAACTTTGCCTATTCCATCACTAGGTAAATATCTGGATTATATTTCGTTCATTGATGATTTCTTGATGAATACATGGATTTATTTCCTCCGAAATAAATATGAGGTATTTGATAAATTTCAAGATTTTAAGGGTTTTATGGAGAATCAGGGAGAGAAGAAATAAAGGAGTTGACTATAAATAATGGTGGAGACTTCTATGGGAATGAATTCAATAAGAAGTGTGATATATAAAGGAAAATGTCTACTCTATACACTCTGCAACAGAAAGGGGTTGCATAAATCATAAATAGGACCCTCATGGAAAAATCAAGTACAATACTCAATAATGTTGAGTTAGGACAATAATTTTGGGTAGAGGCAATGGGTATTGCATGTTACCTAGTAAATGAATCACCCTCATCACTGTTGGTGGAAAAAAACCCACATGAGGCATGGACTTGTAAGAAACGACCTCTTAAACATCGCAGAATGTTTGGCCATGACGTTGATGTACATGTTTCAAAGGAAAATATGAGTAATATGGATAATAAAGCTAAAAAGTGTATCGTATAATAAATATCATATAAAAGATTATAAACTTTGGAACCCAGAAACAAGAAGGTTGTCTACAATCGAGATATTATCTTTAGAGAGGTTAAATATGTTCCCAAATAGGAAGTCCCACCAAAAGAAAAAGATACAGAGACAATAGAATTTGAGTTCAAGGGTGAAAATTTTGATTCAATAGAAGAAGAAGAACCTCATACTCCAGTGTTGAGGAGATAAATTTTGGAAAGAAAATAACCATAAAGGTATTCTCCACCTGATTTTTGTTCTAATTTTTCTTTGTCTATTACTCATTATGATCCCAAAAATATTAGAGAGGTAATGGATTATGAGGATGAGAAACTCTATAAGAAGGCCACAGTTGAAGAAATGGCTTCTTTGGATAAAAATGAGGATTGTGAGCTAGTTGAGCTTTCGATTGGAAGAAATCCCATTGGTAGAAAATGGATCTTTAAGAATAAGTTTAATGCATAAGTTAAAGTGGAGAAGTATAAATCTTTCCTAGTAGAAAAGAGATATTCCTAGGCAGAGGGAATTAATTCTAGTGGCATTTTTGCCCTCGTTGTTAAATTGACTTCAATTAGATTTCTTTTGTCTATTATTGTTTCTTTTGATATTGAAGTAGAACAAATGGACGTAAAGACAAAATTCCTACATGAAAATCTTGAAGAATAAATACACATGAAACAACCAGAAGATTTTGTAGTGAAAAGTAAGAAATAGATAGTATGCAAGATGAAAAAGTCCATGTATGGGTTAAAACAATATTCAAGGATGTGGTATCAAAATTTTGGTACCTATATTTTAGGACATGGTTTCACGAGGAGAAAACATGATCATTTTTTTTTTTTCAAATTAATTGGAGATCATTTTATTTTTGCGGTGATGTATAATGATGATATGTTATTGTATGAAACGAACCAAGAAATCATCAAGATGGTAAGAACCCATTTGTCTTCCAAATTTGATGTGAAATATCTTGGGATTGCAAATTTTATTTTTGGCATGGAAAATAAAAGAGATCAATAAAAGATAAAACTCTGGTTGAATAAGAGAAAATATGTTGAGACAATATTATAGAGGTTTAATATGTAGGAATGTAAACCAGTGAAGGTCCCTATTCCCGTAGGTGTTAAGTTATATGGAGATTAATGTCCCAAGACACATGAAGAGGAAGAAGACATGTCTCGTGTTCCTTATGCTAGTGTTGTTGGTAGTTTGATGTATGCAATGATTTTTACTAGATTGGACATTACACATTCACTCGAATTTTTGATCAGGTATATGCCAAAACTAGTGAAGAAACATTGGATGAATGTAAAGAGGGTTTTCAAGTATTTCCATGACACTACATATTATGGAATTTTCTATCAAGGAATATATCGTGCAGACGAGTCTTGGACATACATAGATTTGTTGATGTAGACTAAGCTAGAGATCAATATTGGGTATTGGGTTTGTACAACAAGTTGTAATGTTAGATTGTGATAGTTAAAGTGAAATAGTTGTAATGTTAGATTGTGATAGTTAAAGTGAAATCTTTATGGAAAAGAACCCAACTTATCATTCTAAGACAAATCATATTGATGGTCAGTATCACTTTGTAAGAGACATGGTTGAAGACAAGAAGGTGTTGGTGGTGAAGATGGACAATTTGAGGAATTTTGTTGATTCATTGACAAAGTCTGTGAGCACTGAGAAGTTTTCTTAGTGTAGAGAAACAATGAACATTGCTACAATGGATTGTTGATCATGTAACCGTGTGGCCACCTATATGCAAAGAAAACAACAAGTAGAAGAATGTTGGGTATGCGTTATATTCTTTGCATGAATAGCCCATGCAATATAGATTGGAGTGGGAGAAAGAGACTTATGGACGTAGCACCCGAGAAAAAAAAATTGGGTTGTTTTTTGGTCACATTTTGGCCTATTTTTGGTGTTTTAGGCCAATGGTTTTTCCATCCATTGTAATGTAATTCCTGTCAAGCAATCTAAACCGGGTTAATGGATTAGGGTTTTGGATGCCGAAAGATTCTCTATATTGTATTGTAGTGGTGAAATTAATACAATGAATCTTAAAAGTGCATCTCTAAATATTTACTATTTTTTTGAGTTAAGAGTTTTCAAGATAAATTTATGAATACTATGTGTGAGTGCTATTTTTTTCTTTATATTTTATATACTATAAACTTACACTATATTATTAACCTACATTACATTTGTATATATTTATGTTGCCACAATCGTAATACTATAAGTTGTATAATTTATATTATTTAATCCCCAAAAGTGTAAAAATGCATAAAAGTCACCTATAAGTTTTATGTTTTTTAACTATATAGAGAATATACATATGTAGATTAGATTTATAGCAAGTTTTATGTATTTTTGAAAATGTTTTTAAAAGATCTTTTAATGTTATTGAAGTGACTAATTTCATGTTAGCAGAATTGCAAAGTTCACCAATAAAGACACTACTCTAAGAGTTTGAAATTTCTCCTTCAAACTACATAAGGCTTGTTCATATTTATAATATTACAATCATATAATACTATATCATTAAATTTAATTATATTACTAAATTATTAAATTAAATAGTATAGTTTATATATTTATTAATTTATATTTATTTTAATATTATTAGGAAAAAAAATCAAAATATAAATGTTTTAAAATTTAAAATTCATTATTTAGTTAATTTAGTTAAGATGTATTTCAACTATTATATATATATATATATATATAATCCATTTGATAGATTTATAATATAAATTAATAAAAATAATAAAAAATGATGCTAAATATAATCATTTTAAAATTTTCATTTATTAATAAATAATCTATTTTATTTTTATAATGTTTTATATATAAATATTTGTGAATATTATTATTTATCATCACTATACACTGAACTATAAAATATAATTTTATAAATATAATAAGATAATAATTCTAAAAATATAAATATAAATTTATTAAGAACGGAAACAGCGAACTATAAAACACATTTTTATAAATATATTAAAATAATAATTCTAAACATATAAATATAAAATTGTATATGTAACAAAGCAAGTACTCTTAATTTTTTAATTATTTACTTAAACCATTATGATTTTGTGAAAATTTACATGCCCACACATTCATTGAAGCAAAGCTATAGATCAAAATTTGAGGAAAAATTCCAACAAATTTAAGACAATAAAGAAAAAGAAAAGGGTTGTTCGTTGTACTATCAACTTATTCCCATAAACCAAGAGAATAATATGAACATGCCAAAATAAAGACTATGCAGTGTATCTTTATGGGATCAATAAGTGATAGGTTTCTTGTCTTAAACCTTACAAACTCGTGTAGCTGACCTTTTGTTTCCAAAACCTTCTAAACTTGTATGTTTCCCGCTATCTTGCATGTCACAGTTTCCAAGGAAAAATTCTGCCTAGTATATATCTCTTTTTTAACGCCGAATGAAATAGTCCATTGAAGATACCGCTCACCTTTAAGTATCCTTTACACCCCGATTGAATGAATCCATTCAATGACAACACCTCTCATCCGAATTATCCAGACGAGTGCTTTTGGTACAGTTATCGCAAAGTTTGTCTCCTATGATTCACAGATTTCTCTTAATCACCATCAGAAAACACATACTTTGGCCTGGAATTCAAGCATGTCTCTTTGTCTAGATGATTAACACATTGAGTCCCCCACCGAGAGAAGCACTAACGGCTGGATCAAAATAAATTACAACTTTGAGGCGTTTGAACTTGTTAGCACTAGAAGTCACCTCGACATTGCGTTGGAGGTAAGCCTAGTACCCATCAGAGTTTTATGCCACAGGTTGGTTTTAAAGAGGTCAAATAGGCACAGACTCAAGATGATATCCTTCTAACTCAGAAATTTGGACTAGCATGCACTAGCCATTGAGGTCTTGAATCAACTTCAGTCAGTAAGTTGGAGTAAGGGTGAGTAGGAGGAAGATTTAGTGAGAAAGGTGTAGAGGTCTGCTATGAACATCAGATTTTCCAACAGCCTAAGGAGGAAAAGCTTAAACACAAGATCCTCTTGGATTCAAATTTCAAGGAAACTTAAAGAAATCATAACAGTACTATAATCAAACATTTATCATAATACAGTTACAACAATCCATGTGAATCAATCAAACATGAACTCTCTCAGTATCAGAGGAAAATAAGATGGAGTAAGAAAGTTGACTTAGATTAACCAAGATGTCTCAAAAACAAATACATAACTAGAGAACCAGTTGTTCTCAATCAAAATTTACAATACGGGAGCACTTCTCAACCATCGACCATAACAAAATATCAAAACTTCCTATATATACAAAAAAATTTTGCAACCACCACGAGTGCGATCAAACCATTGCATTCAAAGTTTTCATTCAACGCATTCTTTGTCAAACTGTGAAGGCCTTCTTACGTCAGACGCGAGCCCGACTCAGTGTGGTCTCTGTGAAAAAATCTGTCCACCAGGGAGCTTTGGACTGAGAATCAATCCCCACGACCCTTCTCTGCACACATTCCATTTATGGGATGAGACGAGGTCTCGACCAATGCCCCATTTTCAATAACTACCTTCATCAAAATCATGATGAGGCCTAACACCCATGAATGTTCCAGGTGGTGCCCACGACTTCTTCGAGTCAATCCCGATGCCTCGAGGCCAAGAAAATCTTTTTTTGTGACCAAATACAGGCTCTTTCGGCCTTCAGGAATTTCAATTCAAACTATATTTTCCCCAAGAAAAACCTATGGACTTAAGGATATGATGACGCGTGGCTCCAGGACTTGGACGATCGAGATCCAATTCGGGCCTCCGGGCTCTGGTTAAATCAAAACTCAAATCTCACTTACCTTTTTTGCTTTTACCTAGAGTTGTTGATCTATTGACACACGTCCTCTTCAATCAAAGGTTATGCTACTACATCAGGACTTTAACCCCTTCAACCAGATCAATGACCCTTTTTCTCCCACCTTGATCAACGATCGGGATCTCCTTCGGGTCTTCGGGCCTTTGCAATGTTTAACTCCCACAATTCTCTAGAGCGCTGAACTCCGAAGCGAGGGATCTGCCTCCACGCGTCCTCAATGTTTCATGGCTCAGATTATTTCAGGAGTTTGGGCTTCATCTTTTCGGCAATTCCACACACTTCTCACTTCGAAACTCCCGAAGCTTATTTCCCTGAACACTTGGATCAACTTCCACCTGCTTGTGCTTCAAGCCCGAAATGGACTGTTAGGAAAGATGAGCTTTGTGTTCATGGTTGTGGCCTACATGATCAAGGATTCAGATGACTGGATGTGGGTTGGGAAAACGGGGAGACCGGGGCACTTTAAACATAGAGGGGGGCGAACGAAAATGATTTTACAAGCCGAAGGGGGAAAAATTTAAGACTTGGTCTGTGAAGAGGAGAGAGACAGGGAAAAATTACAGACTTAGGTAGAAACCACAAACTCACAGGACTCTGACAAGTTAATGTGATAACATTTGGCTCCACAGGGGATGGCATGCTCCCTACGAGCTGCCAAGAACAAGTAGTTCCAGTTCCTTAGTTGTTGGATTATGGACTCGAGCTCCAAACACGTCCCGCTGAGGACTACAGGCCAATAAGTAAAAACGAAAATAAACACACATAGGCTCCAGAAGAGCTTATTTATGTACAATCCTAAACTAATTGATGTTACACAGTGCTAGGTGAAAGCAAACTTCCACCATAGCCATTCAAGTAACTTCCTAACTGGAATCTTTTTTACTTTGTCAGTGATCGATAGCAGATGATGCAACCGTGACAATAGAACAATTACATCCTTCAGATTTCCTCCAGATGGCAATGGTGGGATAAGACTTGGATGCTTCAAATCATGGAGGAAAAGCAACTCCATGTATTCCCCTATAGGCTCATAGAATGAATGATAAAATTTACTGGGTTGGTGGAAGAAAACATGCTATGTCCCACAGTTGTTCACACATGATTGGATGTCTCTGGCAAGCATGGGTGAGTGAACGAATGATGCAGACTGACTAATCCCATGTGATGGTTGCTCACTCACAGGCTCAGGGAAGGATATAAAATGCTCATTTGGCTCTCCCTCTTCTTTTTCATGGCTCTCCCAAGGGTCAACGTCATAATCATCATAAACAAGACCCATGTGAAAGCTCTACTCTTGGTCTTCTGCAGGCCCAGGATGTTTGATTTCCACATAATGTTTTCCTTCAATGTATAAAGGAAAAGGTTTTGTTGCATTCTCTTGGAAATCCTTCATATCTAGTTCAGGATCTGATTCATAGTTGTCATACTCGAGCTGGCTAGTACCAGGTGATATCTTCTCATTTATAGGTTCTGAACAAGAGATAAACTACGGATTTGGCTCCTCCTTTTGTCCTTCATGGCTCTCCCAAGGATCATATTCACAATTGTAATAAACAGGAACCATGGGAGATCTCTTCTCTTCGTCATATTCGTTGGGATATTCAATGCAAGTTGTTTGTTCTTGGTCAATATCCGAAATCACTTATTCGTAGTAAGTAGCGCTGACAAGAACATCTGTTTCAAGGACTGGAATATCCTTTGCATCTTCATGAGAGAAGAAAGCATGATCTGCCTCCAATTTCTCTATTTTTGCAGAAAGTGATTTTACCAGTCCCACCCGCTCACCCAAAGCATCTTCTTCATCCTCACAATCTCCATCAGAATCTCTGAGCCAAGATTATTTCCATTTAGAACTAGTGGAGTCTCCAATCGATCCTTTAATCATGGAGTCACTAGGTGAATGATATGTAGTCTGAATGTGTCTGGCCTTTGTTCACCATCAAAGACCAGATGTGATCGTTGTCAATCTCCCAGGGAAATTTCAAGCTGAGAAAGAAGTTTCTAAAATCCTTCTCGAAAAATTTATCTGGGTCAGTTCGAGTGTGCTAGAGGCAACCACAACTAAAATAGTGGAGTCGTCAGGTGTAAGTTGCAATATTTTATGTACTGAGTTCTAATGCACCTTCAAAACCAATAAGCTTTGTCGTTCTATCCCAGGGAAATGTCTTCAATTCGTTCCCCGACAACGGTGCCATAAATGTTAGCATTAGAAGTCACCTCGAGATTGCGTTGGAGGTAATCCCAATACCCATTAGAGTTTTATGTCACATCTTGGTTTTAAAGAGCTCAAATTGGCACATAATCAAGATGATATCATTTTAACTCAGAAATCTGGACTAACATGCACCAGCCATTAAGGTCTTGAATCAACTTCAATCAGTAAGTTGGAGCAAGGGTGAGTAGGAGGAAGATTTAGTGATAAAGGTGTAGAGGTTCACTATGAACATAAGATTTTCCAGTAGCCTAAGGAGGAAAAACTTAAACACAAGGTCCTCTTGGATTCAAATTTCAAGGAAGCTTAAAGAAATCATAACAATAGTATAAACAAACATTTATCATAATACAGTTACAACAATCCATGTGTATCAATCAAACATGAACTCTCTCAGTATCAGAGGAAAATAAGATGGAGTAAGAAAGATGACTTAGATTAACCAATATGTCTCAAAAACAAATATAGAACCAGAGAACTAGTTGTTCTCAATCAAAATTTACAATACAGGAGCATTGCTCAACCATCGACCATAACAAAATATCAAAACTGCCTATATATACTAAAAATGGTTGCAACCACCAGTAATGTGATCAGACCATTGCATTCAAATTTTTCAGTCGGTGCCTACTTTGTCAGACTATGCAGGCCTTCTTACATCAGATGCAAGCCTGACTGAATGTGGGCTCTGTGAGAAAATCCATCCACCAGAGAGATTTGGACTGGCAATCGGCCTCCATGACCCTTCTCTTCACGCATTCCATTTATGGGGTGAGACGAGGTCTCAACCACTGCCCCCATTTTAAATAAATACCATCATCAGGATTAGGACGAGACCTGACACCCATGAATGTTCCAGGTGATGCCCACGACTTCTTCGAGTCAATCCCGATGCCTCAAGGCCAAGTATATCTTCTTATGTGACCAAATACGGGCGCTTTCGGCCTTCGGTAATTTCAATTCAAACTATATTTGTCCCAAGAAAAAACTCTAGAGCTAAGGATATGATGACGCGTGGCTCTTGGACTTGGACAACCGAGATCCATTTCGGACCTCCGGTCTCCAGGAAAATCAAAACTCAAATATCGCTTACCTTATGTGCTTTTACCCATAGTTTTGATCTATTAATGCACATCCTCTTCAATTAACGGTTCTGCTCCTGCTTTGAGACTTTAACCCCTTCAACCATATCAATGACCCTTCTTATCCCTCCTCAATAAACGATTAGAATCTCCTTTAGGTCTTCGGGCCTTTGCAATGTTTAACTCCCACAATTCTCCAGAGCACTGAACTGCGAAGACGGAGATCTGCCTCCATGCGTACTCATCTTTTGATGGCTCAGATTACTTTGGGAGTTCGGGCTTCAACTTTTCGGGAATTCCACAAAATTCTCACTTCGAAACTCCCAAAGATTATTTCCCCGACCACTTGGATCAATTGCCACCTACTTGTGCTTCAAGCCTGAAATGGATTGTTAGGAAAGTTACGCTTTGTGTTCATGGCTGTGGCCTACATGATCAAGGATTCAAACGACTGGCTATGGGCTGAGAAAACAAGGAGACTGGGGCACTTTAAACATAGAGGGGGGCGAACGAAAATGATTTTACAAGGAGAAGGGGGGGAAATTTAAGACTTGGTCTGCGAAGAGGAGAGAGACAGGGAAAAATTACAGACTTAGGTAGAAACCACAAACCCAGAGAACTCTAACAATTTCATGTGATAACATAACTTATATGAATTCAGTGAATCCAAGTACCCAAGTGTCTTATCTTGATACAAATTTAACGATTCTCGATGCTCTTATAAGGTTCAAATAACTTCAAATAACTCTTCCTCTCCACATTATAATTAAATTTATCAGTTGAATTTCTTATGGATTTGCTTATCAAGCTATCAGATCTTAGGAAGGTAAGTGATTACTTGCAAATTTTTAGAATTTTGTTTCTGTACAGACTTTTATTATTGCAAACTACATTATTAACATCCACTAAGATCGAATTGATCTATCATACCTTATTGTGATATTTGGAATTTTTTTACTGTACTAAAAAATATTAAGAGAAACTTTCCTAAATCACCATTGTTTTATTTTCCGCACTGAAGTTTAGAATGATGACACAAAGATATTTCTTAAATGTTGATGATCATTTTCATTTCGAGTCCTCGAATTCCATTGGATGAACATTATCAACAGTCTTAACATCTGGGAAATTCACAGACATCTTTATTGCCTCCGAAGGCTTCTAGTCGAGAAATAACCCACATGTACGATTTTTCCGGCGTTGAGGTTAATCCATCACTACCATGGTTTCCAGTTTCATACATTTTGAATGAATTAGATGGGAAATAATCTACATAATGCTCGTTTGTCAATCCTTCACCTCCATTTGTGTGATTATATGACTATGTTGATCAAAGTTTACCTCCGAGAAAACACATTTTCAGCTATCATTTGGGACTAGACTTAAATCTAGTTGCCTACTTTCTTAGTGGAAAGATAAAAAATAAGCGTATAATGAGAACTGATACATGGATATAATAAAAGTGAATTTTACTTATAATGTACATTTTTTATTAAGAAAGCATCAGATATAGAGTCCTTAAGTTTCTTTATAGTCTATACATTGAGAATTAAGTTGTACCTCCTACCTGACACGTACATATCCTAATGTGAAGGAAGTCAACTTAACTTTATCAAATCAAACTAGATATTTGAATTTTTCCACAAAACGGCTAAAGAAGGAGGGTAGATATTGAGAAAAACAATATCACTGCAAAGACCAACAACCTTATACAATATACAAAAGAGAGAACGATCTATTATATCTGCTTATTTTATTACAATGAAGAGCTCCTCTATTTATAATAGGTTCAGAGGAGACAACACTTAATGGAGGTAGATGGATAATTCACTCATTGGAGTAATAAGACAAAGAGATGGTTGGGTAATTCACTCACTCCAGTGATAAGTCATAGAATCACATGGTGTGACTCCACAAACAATCAATAAAGATGATATGTCCTATGTAAATTTGTACATCAACACCCCCCATAAGTGCAACTTAGGAAAGTAAAAAAATAAAAAATAGAGTCCAGGATACTAGGATTTCTAAGGTACCCAAATGCAAACTCTCATAAGTGGAGAAAAGGAGAAAACCCGTAGGAAAAAACTCCTCACCTAAAGAGAGAAAACAACATAAAAAGTGAAGGTAGGAGGTCTCAAGATAACTCACCAGGGACAACTTCCTTAACCCAAAGAATTGATCGTAGATAAAGAAAACGAGGTGATGCCAAAGCTTTAGTGAAGATGTCAGCAACTTTCCTTTCACTAGACAAATACTCCAGGCTGAGAACACCATCCTCGACGAGTTGTCTAATGAAGTGCATGTGGATATCAATGTGATTTGTCCATTGATGTTCCACTGGGTTGCGAGAAATGTGTATGGCACTCTGATTATTGCACCAAAGAGTGGTTGCATGATCCTGCTAAAAGACAAACTCCGTTAGTAGTTTTTGAAGCCCAATAACCTCCTGGCTAGCAAGAACTGCAACATAATACTCATCTTCCGTAGAGGATAAAGAAATTGCAGATTAATTTTTACAAGACCATGTAATAGGTGCGGAGCCAACGAAATAAACAAATCTAGATGTGAACTTTCAATCATCAACCGAACCAACACAACTAGAGTCATTGAAGCCCACAAGATGAGAAGCGTTAGAAGAGTATTGAATGTCAAAATTGGTAGTACCCTTAATATACCTCAAAATTTTCTTTGCTTCCTTCTAGTGAATCTCATGAGGATCTTGTGAGAATCGAGAGACAAGTCCTACTGCAAAATATTTTTCAGGACATGTATGAGTCAAATACAACAAACTCCCAACCATTGGTCGATACATCAAAGGATTAACATGTGGCGAGGAGCAACTAGAAGAAAGGGTAAATCCTGATAGAAATGGAGTAGGGTAGGGTTTGAAATCAACCATGCCAAAGAGCTTAAGTAATTTAAGTGCTTAATTCTGCTAAAACATGGAAATTCCTTTGGAAGACTAAAGAACCTGTAGACTAAGAAAATAATGCAAAAGTCCAAGATTTGTCATATCAAATTGTCCCATCAATGCTTTTTGAATAATCTGAATCATAGATGAAGAAATCACTTTGAGAATTAAATCACCCACATACATAACCAGAATCAAGATATCAGCGACCTACGTCTTAGTGTAAACTGTAGGATCAAAATGAAAATGATCAAACCCTAAAGAAATAGAAAAAATATCCATCTTCTCATACCAAGCTCGAGGGGCTTGTTTGAGACCATATAGAGAATCATGGGGCCTAGAAACAAGAGAAGAATCATGCACAAAACCAGAAGGATGCTCCATGTAGATTTTCTCATTTAAATCACCATGAAAAAGGCACTATTTACATCCATCTAGTAAACTGACTATGCTTGGGAAGAAATAAGTGAAAGAACAAGGCATATAGTATTAATCTTGGCGACATGGAAAAAATTCTTAGAGTGATCAATCCCTTCCACTTGTAAAAATCCCTTGGCCATAAGATGTGCCTTATGCGTGTCAGTAGAGCCATTTGTTGTATATTTGGTCCTATAAATCCATTTGTAGCAAACTAGCTTTCGTCCTTTTGGAAGAGGTACGAGATCTCATGTGTGATTCTTCATCAATGAAGAATACTCCTCTGTCATGGAAACATCCCATTTAGGTATGCCAACAACATCAAAAAATTGGTGTCGATCATTTGAGATAATATGACTAAAAAAAGAGACATCTATTGCTTCTGACTAAATAGGGGAGGAGGTTGAGGCAGAATAATTGAAATCAATTGGCTCATAGTGACACCTATCAAGCCTCTTTCTGTCACAAAATCTCATCTTGAGATGCAGTTCTTGATCAAGTTGTTCATGTTCAAGATGTTCATGCTGTATTGGTGCAATTTTGAAGTGGTAGATTTCCTTCTAGCTGATGTTTGTAATGATCCCAAGCCATTATGCAAGGATCATCACTGTTTTGGTGTCTTTTTAAAACTTTTTTCTGAGTGAGGTATTTCGTCAAACACTTTGTTGATCTACCTTTTAGGTGTGTTTATATGTGTGTATGCAGCAAATAACAGAAAGAGATAACCATGGAACATACCTCAACCATATGCAATAAGATAGACAAGACAAAACATCTCAATTCTTCTTTATTCATAAAATAGAGAAACCTGCTACAATGAAGATACCGATCTGGAATGCTCAGCAGATGGCCAATAATATAGACAATAGATAAGAGCTGCTACAAAATGCTCCCGCTAATACAAAAGATGCCTCCAAAGGCTGAATGAGAAATGAAGATCAATACAATCAGATCTAAATGCCAAACTCTCCAGCTGAAGAATACCACGCTCCAATAGAAGGCTGAAACCCACAATAACTTGGCCCTGCTTCCAAAAGTGCCCAATCACCCTAATAAATATGCCAAATGATAGATCGGGTGATGGTAAGAACAACCCAGGTGACTGAATCTCCAATATCCCTCTCAATCTATGTAGATCTGAAATCTCCCACTGAATGGTGTGCCCCACTAAGTGACTGGAACCCTAGATAATTCGGCCCTGCTACCAAAAGTGTCCAATCACCCTAATAAATATGTCAATTGATAGATCAGGTTATGGTAAGAACAACCCAGGTGACCGAATCTCCAAGATCCCTCTCAATCTCTGTAGATCTGAAATCCCCCACTGAATGGTGTGCCCCACTGGATGACTGAAACCCTACATAATTTGACCCTTCTGAAGGAGGCCTCCAAATGCTTTGAAAATCTCTAGAAATATAGATCGGTACACTGCAAGTCACTAGGTAAAGTCTCAGGGTCAAATCTGAAGTGTAACCCCTCCAAACGGACTAGATATGGATCTAAAAAATGCCCTCCTTCTCTTCAATTCGCCCCACTGCTCAAGAAATAATCTGAGCCATAAAACTGTCTCAGAAATCACTAGATCTGATGTCCAAGGCCCTACAATGAAAACCCAAGTGATATAATCCTCAACGGCCCTGCCAATCTCCTACAACGAATCTCTCTCCAAATATGGTGTGCCCCTCTTCCTGGAATCCCTCAACTGGTGTGCCCTCTCTCTATCTGCACATGAAACTGATGTAGAATCCTCCTACAACTGAGTAGATATGGAACTAGAATGGTGTGGGAGAGTATTGCATCTCC